>JAOXYB010018838.1:0-18091 GCA_028565635.1 Phoronis ovalis | reverse complement strand
GGGAGGAAGAGAGAGAGAGAGAGAGAGAGAGGGAAGGAGAAAGAGAGAAAAGGAGAGAGAGAGAGGAGAGAGAAGAGAGAGAGAGAGAGAGAGAGAGAGAGAGAGGAGACAGAGAGGAGGAGACAGAGACAGAGGAGAGGAGGAGAGAGAGAGAGAGAGAGAAGGAGAGAGAGGAGAGAGAGAGAGAGAGAGAGAGAGAGATAGAGAGGAGAGAGAGAGAGAGAGAGAGGAGAGAGGAGAGAGAGAGAGAGAGAGAGAGAGAGAGAGAGGAGCGCGCATGTCACATTGCGTCACTTTCCAGAGTGACACATTTTTGACTGCGCGATCGAAGCTGGATTCATCGAGGCTATAGGCGGGTGGATGTATTAGGATGTCTGTTACGGAGAGGATACCTTACGTTGCACCACTTTCGAGAAAGAGGCATTGATTGGACGATTGGAAGGTGGATTCAAAATATAACTACATTTGCCCATATTTCTAACAAGCTCTTTTCTTTTCTTGTATGTTTTTCGTTAGTAGCCCCACTTTTTTTCTGCTAAGTTGCTAAGTAATGTAAGCAGCTCATTAAATTACAGTTAGCAAAAGTAGGGTTAAATGTATAAATTTTATGTTTTTTTAACTCATGTTTGGAATGTTTTCTAGTATTCTGGTGATAATTTCACTGCAAAATTAATCTTCTACGTTATGCATGACAAGCACTTTGGAAAGTATAGTGTAGATGTTGTAAATAGCGAGGCAACAACAACAAAGACTCTACAAGTTTTTAAAGGTAAAGTTCTTATCTGTATTTCATGGAATTAGTGGCAACCAGATGGCATAAGTACACCATTAGACTCCACATCCAACTCAATAGAAAAACGTTATAACGTCCATGCACATATACAATAGAGCAACATTCCCCTAACTATTATCTCTCTTCATATTATGAGGGTACACTACCAGTTAATTTTTCGTGCAGTCTTGCCCATATTGATTTTGAGAAAATATCTTAATTATTATAATACGAAATCGAAATAAAATAATTGTAATAATCTCTTGAAGTTTAATGTTGACAGTACAAAACACCCAAAATTAAGACGCAACGCCCCCCCCCACAAAAAAAAGAAAAAAATACCTGTATTAATATGCTGGGACTATATTCGTTTGTAGTGTCAACAAGGCCTCATGCAATGGTGTACTTATGCCAAGTGTCGTGATTAAATCTGGTTATGAATTTGGCGCCAACGGCCCAGAGCGCCACAGATTTCCAAAACTACTTGTTTCGTCAGTGAATTGCATATGTGAAAAAACATGACGGAATGTGTTGTCAGTTTATAGGAAACTCTAAAAGTTAATTATGCCTCATATGTATATGTATTTTGAATTATTTACGAAATTGGTATTGTGTTTTAATTGATACTGGCTTTTGATGTAATGAATCAAATACATGCACCCTTTCGTTGTAGAAAATGTTACTGATCTAGCCACGCCAACTCCAGGTAATGTATATTGTTGTGTTAAATGTAGTGACATTAAAATCGTTTGGTACACTAGTACTTGATATTACACAGTAGAACTGATTGTTTATATTTGCACAATTCGGAATTGAGACTACAGTATATTCAACCAAATTTAAACACACTTTTCAACAATTACACTGGTCATGTACCTAGATGGCGGAAAACCACAAGATTTGCATATAACTCTTGATTTTGTATTAGTTTGCTAATTTTTACTGTAAACGTACAGTACTAGAGATGCTCGTGACCGCACGTCATAGATGCTTTACTTTTTTCATTTTTATTCACTTTTGCATGTAGATCTGCATGTGCATTTCTATTTAAAAATGCTACTGTACACGTTAAAAGAAAAAGGTTTAATTTTCACTTCGTTTCATTCAAAAATGTTAAAATACAGCACTGGATATTATTTCACCGTAGTTGCACTTTAATATTTGTTTGCCTTGTTTGTTTGTCATAGATGTTGTAACTGGTGATGGAGTCAGTACTAGTAAGACACCTGGTAAGTTAGATGCAGCCCTTCTGTAATGTAATATACTATGTTATACTAAGTTACTTAAATTGTACAAGCCACCCTGACCTACAAGGGCAGTTAGCTTCCTTCGAATTCCTCAAGAAGTTCTCCGCATAACTGTCACTAATATTTTCAAAGTCAGATTTAAGAAGCGCCTGCTACCAAAATTGTAAAAAGCGGTCACCACATTTGCTATATGCTGGTTTCCATGTCATAAGATTGTGAAAATATTATAGGTAACCACTTTATGAATTTTAAAACGCCGAGTTGTAACCCGGAATTTGTATTTTCTGGTGTTGTTGAATTCGGAAATTTTGAACACTGGTATCTGATGTAGGTAGGAGGCTTGTACAGGGCAATTCAAGAAAAATACGTAATACTACGTGCTTTCGAATATTGGTAATTGTTAGTGTGATAAGTAGCTGTTGCTGGTAAATGTCTGCTGAGTTATAAAATGACATAGCATGTATATAAGGATTTCAGTGGCTTGATGATATTTTGTCAGTGTCTGTGTTCTTTACCTGTTGTTTCCGACCATTAATATACAAGTCTGCCTAAACAGCGTGTATATGAATCGTCAGTTCTGCATCGTGTGTCTACTTGCTTCATATGACCTTTTCCCATTATCCTTACGTAAGTTCCTTCTGCTCGGACAATCCTTCCGCGTAATTTTTCAGCAACAGGGGCACACGGTCATGATTTACTATTTATACTATGTTAGATACAAAAATAACAGATTGAACTCTGTTGACTTCCATAGATTATATTTATATATAAAAAATAAAGTATAGCTTTAGTTTTGGGGCTACAATCACCAGACAAGTACACATATTGATTCAATCTAATGAAATATGGCCTACGACAATAATTCAGTAACACGTGACCATTCAAAAGATCACCATTTGCTGTGAACCTTTTTAAAAATTACAACAGAATAATTGGCATTGATCATGAGCAGTCTAACGCTTGTCATACATCGGGGGTGACTAAGGTAATAATTTTAAACAAAGACCACAATCTAACATGATTGCTTGAAAGCTACTTGTTAACATTTCTAATCGTGTACTCCTTACAATGTTATTCATAGTCACCAGAGGAAAACGGCTGGAGACTTGAGCCAAATTTGTTCGAGAGCAGCGCCTAAAGAAATGTCTTCCTCGGGAGTCACTTGTCATTTAATTTTTTTTCTTAGAGATGCGCACCAGATATTTGAGCCTATGCTAATAAATTATAACTTGAGTGACAATGTCACGTGAGATACTAACCGCTTGTTTGATATTATTATCCAGGGTAATTATTACACCTTTTCCAGACGTTTCGCTCTAGTGACTATGATCGACATTGGGGAGTGACTGACAATATATTATATACGTGGTATGATTAAAATGAAATGATTATTTTATAAGAGAACGTGTTTTGCGTAACCGTAATTTGGCCTTTACATGACCTTTTGCAGCGTAACGTTCTACATGTCTGTATGTGCATTATCATATTTCTCAGCCACCAGGTGGTCTGTAGTCGGCTAGCTCATGTCTGCGTGGAAAATCGGATGAATACATCAGATTTAATTATTTAGCTAAATAATATTTTTTATCGATGGGGAAATCAATTGTGAATTTATATAAATGTCAAAATGTGAATTGTGTTATGTATCGTGTCCTGATATTTTTTTTTACTGGTAAACATCAAATATACCGACGTTTAAACGCTATTTCTTCATATTTTCAGTTGCTGGTGCAAGCCGTCTGGTGTTTCCTCTTTCGTGGATGCTTGTTGCAACCGTTTTCAATTTTCTATAAATTTGAAATTGGTACGTTTATGTAATGTATTTTCGGTAAACAATTAGCTGATTTCCCTTAGTTGTAATTAGCTGAAACATATTTTATTTATACATAAGGTAATTCAGCAGTAAGCACTTACATATATCACACCGGTCACGATATTGGTACCATTTCAAAATCTACCTAAAATATATACTTGTATTGTACATCATTGGAAAGAATGTACATTATAGAAGATTTCTAAATGCTAAGTTAAGATAATATTAACTATTACCAGATTATTTAGACAATGAAACAAAAAAAATGTTGCACAAAAGGGATGTAATATGTTACAACAGGATCGCTGACATTGACGAATAATTATGTATACATTATACGCGCAAAGTTGTCCATGATTAAAATTGCCATAATGTTTATGCCTATCCACATAGTAGCTGGGCATATAGTCGTAGTGAAGGCGTCGTTATTGTCGTCGTCGTATGTAACACTTTCTTTTGTCTTGCGATAACAGCTTCAGTTTTTACCCGATCAGCTTCATATTCGGTACAGGGTAAATGCAGGTCAAAGTACAGGTCAGTTATACTTTTGACCTTGATAACTACTTCCAATATGGCCATGTTTGTTCCCGAGAGGGCACGTAACATTGCGTCAATAGCTGCGAAGGCAAGGCTTTACCTGGACGATTCAAAGGTGGTTCTAGGAAGACCATAGGTTGTTGGGCGTAATAGGCTAGGTTACATTTTAAAATGACCTTGACAAGTAGGTCAAATGCCGTTACGAATCTTCTACATTTTTGCTATACGTAGCACTTTCTTTGTCTCACAATAATTGCTTCAGTTTTTATTCAATCTGCTTCAAATTCGGTATAGGGTAAATACAAGTCGGAGTACAGGTCGATTATAACTTTGACCGGATTATTTCTCAAAATGGCTGACTGGCGGCCATGTTGGTTCACGAGATTGATATGGCCGGCTGGCGGTCATGTTTGTTCCCTAGAGGGTACGTAACATTGCGTCTATAGCTGCGAAGACGAAGATCTACCTGGGCGATTCAAAGGTGGTTCTAGGAAGACCATAGTTGGTGGGCGTACGTAATAGGCTAGGTGACATTTTAAAATGACATTGACAAGCAGGTCAAATATCGTTATGAATCTTCGACATATTTTGCTATGCGTAACATTCAGTTGTTATGCCCATCCACATATTGGCTGGGCATATTGTCGTAGTGAAGGCGTCGTCGTTGTCATATGTAACACTTTCCTTTGTCTTGCGATAACAGCTTCAGTTTTTACCCGATCAGCTTCATATTTGGTACAGGGTAAATACAGGTTAAAGTGCAAGTCGGTTATACTTTTGACCTTGATTACGTCCAATATGGCTGACAGTCGGACGATTCAAATGTGGTTCTAGGAAGGACATAGGTTGGTGAGCGTAATAGGCTAGGTGACATTTCAAAATGGCCTTGACAAGTAGGTCAAATGCCGGTACGAATCTTTGACATTTTTACCGTACATAACTTTGTTTCGCAATAACTGCTTATCCGATTAGCTCCATATTTGATACAGAGTATGTATAATATTGACCTGGATTACTTCCAACATGGCCATGTTGGTTCTCGAGATTGCCCGTCGTACTAACAGCTTCAGTATTGATCCAATCAGCTAAAAATGGGTCAATTTTTGAGACCAAAATCCCTAAAAATTGGTGGATATTTTGAGTTTGGGCTGCAATCCCTATCAGTACTCCTCCAGGAGTAACTCATCGGACAGTACATACAGTCATTTTGAATAAGAGCACCCCACCAAAATAATGATAACCCAGATTATAATGCATGATGCATTCTATTCTTTTTTAATGTTAAAAAATATAATCGTACACATTGGACGGGCATTAGACATGACAAATGTCTTGTTTTCAGTCAGCAACATATGCTCCCTGCTTCCAGTATAAAGATTTATGATCCGGACAGTAGATCAAAGCCTAAGCCACTTATAAAATAATAAAAAAACCTCAGAATCTTCGGTTGCATATAACCTACGTAGTTCATATCCAGAATTACTAGAATTGCAGTTTTATGCGAATTATCTCGTGTCTTATTTGAATGTGTGTAAAAGGCGATTTATTCCGGTAAAAAACGAGAAGTTTAAAAGCACAACATTTTTGAAAAAATCAAAGTAATTGGTTGCCATGACAACTATGTTTGCACCAGTATCTTCAGAATAGCAAACTAAACAACCATGATGGTAGGAAGCTCATTTTGGTGAAAGATTTTAATTTTGTCAAGATATGAAATATTGCTTATATATGACAATGACAGTTAAAAGAGCTTGTAAAAACAGCTTATAAAATCATGATAAATCTCTATTTTTTGGGCCATTTTCGAATGATTTGTATGTTTTTAATTGTAAGAAAAAGATATTTGGTAGAAAAAAACCGAAAATAATTAATTGAGATATTTTTTATAAAAAGTGGTTAATTTGGTTGCCATAGCAACTATTAACTTAAAGTTAAAGTACCAAATTTAAAAAAGTTAGCAGTTAGAAAGAAAATTTAATTTTACACTTTTTTGCAAATTTTTGTGACAATACAATGATTTGTTTTAGAGAGAATAAAACGAGAAACGTATTATGTACCAAACGCGGTTTGGTACCAGTACCGTGACCATCGTGATATGGCATTATTTTGTAAATATTGTCATCATTTGTAGCAAGAAGACTGTCCAATGATACACTACATATCGAAGTTTCAAACAAAAAGTATTGGTGTAAATGTATAGTATTACTTGTTCTCTTTTTATTGTTTTGCAGATCTGGACTCTGTACAAATCGTTTTACAGTGTTTGGATATTTCTGTGTGCCTTTTTTGCTGTGAGCATATGGTTCTAGCTGCTTTGAACATATTTTTAATCTGTCTCTCTAGGACAAAAAAACAATGTGTACGCATGCATATTGATAGAAATGTGACTCAGTCTTGTATATGGGTTGATGCCAGTAGTATCATTAATGAGTATAGGTGTGTAGCAGTGAAGCTCAAAATTCTAAGAAGACAACTTTGGACCAGAACATCGCTATCTCTGCTAGAGTAATTCTTTCGTATGTTTTTTTTTTAGTATAATTAATTGTAAATGGAAGCATAGCTGTTCAGCTTATATGATGAAATCGATCTTATTTATATTTCCTAAACATGTAAAGCTTTGAAAATTATTTTTGCAAGTTTTTTTGCAAAATATATTTTTAATTGTTTAATACTGTATATGAATACCATATGTCACCCTTAGTGACTAACTTGGGAAACTGCAATTAGAAAAGATCTTATTACTTTAAACCTTGCAATATGCTTACATATACGTGCTGGAAACTGCAGTATCAGACTTGATTTATTTGGAAATACAGTTATACATATCTTAAAACAATTAAGCCTTATCATTATACAAGTCTATAATCTAATCCACAAATCAAACAATTTGTTTCTTTTTAGAATCAAAATTATTTATAATCTTGTCGTCATTATTCTATTGGAGTTCATACCAGAGTACAACTTGTATGCTATTTCACTCGCACAGTTGTAATTTGTGGTCCTGTTGTACTCGGAAGTGTCTTGGCAAAAAATCTAGAAAAATATTGTGCTTTATCACGTATTTTAAATTTATAATCATTAACCTTTTTCTAGGAACGTTGATCTGTCAATCAGCCGAGATATGTTGATTATTTTTCACTGTGTTAAACAATTTCCAAGTCATTCATATTCTTCATACTGTGCGGGAGCATTACTACATTTATTGTAAAGCATAACAGGAATAATTACGAGTCCATCTTATAAATTAAAATTACAAATTGACAAATATCCAACAGACAACATTTAGTAAAAATGTGGTAAACAGTTGCCGGTTAGTATTTTTTAATCGGCAAAAAAGAAAATTAAATGATGTTTTTCTTGCATTAATTATCATCAATTTCAAAGCATGACCTTGTTATTTAGATGACATGCTTAAATTAATTTGCGAAGTCATCTGATAATAAATCTCAACTATCATACGGACTATTAATACTCAGATTTACTAAATACAAATTTGGATTGTTGTGTATCAAGCGGTTAGCGATCGACCGATCGAACAGCATTTCACTGATTCTGCTGGTCATGAATTAACGGTAAGTTCGACGTTTTGTTACAACACAAGTAATTTAGAAGACCTCTAGTTATTGCGGTGAAAAAGGATCAAAATCTGATGTTTATATATATTGATCAGTTTATAGACGAATAATTTTTGCAATATTTGAGCAAAACAGTTGGTCGAACTGGGTTACAAGTACATGGGGTACATTGTGACTAAACCCATCACTAGAGCAAAGTTTGCTGCTACTTTCTCACTAGCTTGCATATACTTTGCCGTTTTCGCACATTGCACCCATCTATTGTGTCATACCACAAAATATTGCGAAGCAAGAGTTTATAACTTAGATGGGCCTGTACACGAGCATTGGCTCCGGTTTAAGTCGGGGTTCGCACTGAAAAGGAATTTATGCTGGGATTTGGGAAGAGTGGAGGCCCCCTGTGGCCTATTTGTACGTCGGCTGTACCATGCAGACTGGCCATAAGGGTATTAAGTCTGCTGAAGAAAACGCACGACTTCCGAAGTAACTATATATTGTACATGTGCGTAGCAACCCTCGTAACGTATGAATTTTCCTTTTTTTTGCAGACTGGAAAATAGTTCACGATTCGTATCGTCGCAATGTCTTCAAAGACAGTTTTCTATAACGCGTGGTTCTGTCCATTTGCTCAGCGAGTATGGATAGCTATGCTAGAGAAAGAAGTAGATTTCGAATACCGGGAAGTCGACCCGTATAACAAGACACCAGAATGGCTGGCTGTTAGTCCAAATGGACTTGTACCCGTCATTCTTCACAACGGTGAGACAATTTACGAGTCCAGCGTGTGCATAGAGTATGTTGATGAGGCTTTTGGCACTCCTAATAAGCTTTTGCCTACAGACCCTTACCAACGTGCTCATGTTCGAATTTGGTCAGATTTTATAGACAAGAAAATTGTTCCGCATTTCTACAGCCAGCTTGTAAAGCAGAACCTGGAAGAACAAGAAGCGGCCAAGGAAGCATTCATGAAAGGAATTGAAACCATAGTGAAAAAAATGTCCGCAGACGGCCCATACTTTTTAGGAAAAACATACAGTAAGGTTGATATGATGCTTTTTCCGCACATGGCTCGGTTGCCTGTACTGAAGTATTACAGAGGTTTTGAGCTTCCTATACATGCAGATTGGTTGAAGCGCTTTAATCAGTGGTTTAATACTGTTAAGGAGAGACCTGGCGTTAAGAAAACGCTTCAGGATGACAAGAAAGTGATCGATGAATACCTAAGCTACGCGAATAATAGCAGTAACGGCGACGTTGCCAAAGCTGTCCGTAAAGCCGTTGCTTTACCATAAATGTGTTTCTTACCATTTTCTTCCAGTTTTGGTTCTTGACAAAATATTTGTAGGATGTATTCATGTTATTATAACTTGATATCTATGAATTCAAAAATAAAATAACAAATGTAACGAATAAAAACATGATTTTTATTGTTGAGTACCAATATTGTTTTAATTAAAATCATGTAACGTTGCATGTAGGCAATATTTCAAGATGCCGAATTTTCGACTAAGCAAAACGCTGCTTTTTCAACAGTTTTTCAACAGTTTCTGAACAGTTAAAAAAAAAGGTTGAAGTGAAAATTATTCCAACACTTGTATGACCCCCTTCACATTGCGGGTAAAAGTAGCCGGGATACATAACAGGAATAATTACGAGTCCATCTTATAAATTAAAATTACAAATTGACAAATATCCAACAGACAACATTTAGTAAAAATGTGGTAAACAGTTGCCGGTTAGTATTTTTTAATCGGCAAAAAAGAAAATTAAATGAAAATCTTGAAAAATGTCTCGTAGTGGGAAAACAAGCCAGGAGCAAAAATAATTACAAACCATCTTAGAAATTAAAAGCATACAAATGAAGCACAGAAAACATTAAATTATATAGCATATCCCATTCACCCGTGTCACCCTGAAACTGTTATTTTAAACTTTTTTTGGGGCAAAAATGCTGACATTTTCTTAACAGCGTAAGTGATATCCTAATTTACAGGATTCCGAATTTCAGAATTATTTGGAAAGTTCTTGTTTCGCAATTCAAATTAACGTTAAACTTTAATTCTCCAATGCTCATTTGACTCAAAGTTTAAACCACAGCGGGTATATGTAAGAACAACTTTTATTTGCACTATATACTACATCGGAAAGATGTCGAGAGCTAACCGACAGCATCTAATTATAACGGCACATTCATAAATTGTGAAAATTATTATCCTGTTATCTAGGATATCACTCACGCTGATAAAAATTTTCAGCATTTTTTCCCCAAAAATTATTTTTACATATATATATGGATTTTAGGGTGACACGGGTGAGTGTGATATACTATATTATATTAGAGTTATTGTTTCATACACCAGCTAGTAGAAAATCGCCTAATATCAGAAATCAACGCCAGTCGAAAATCCGACATCCGTCCCGCATATATGAAAACATTTACGGCAGTATTGCTGTGGCAGAGTAATCTCGAGATGACTCTGAAAATAAAAAATACATATTATGTTACTGCTTTCAAAAGATTAGCAAAATACCAATTGTCCTTACATTCCATTACATTGTGTACAGCAGGTATACCATGAACTCACGTGTCAAAGAGTCAGGAATATAATTGGCAAACATTCAGCATCACAAATTTAGAAGGGAAAGAAATTACCTCCCGCAGCAGTGGTCACCGTATACACATATACTACACGGAATACACTAGGTGGATGTTTTGCAACAATCTATTATACATTGTGCAAAAAAGTTAGAGATCGCCCAATATTTATTTAGGCTGTTTTTCCAGATAAAAAGTACTTCAATACTTTTTTCTAATTTTACCTTTTACGCAGCCTAATGTATGCTCTCTCGATCACATTCAATGCATTGAATATTGATACAATAAACAGACTATGTCTTGGAAAACAACACATGACTACCATGCATCAAGTAGCCCAAAAAATGGTGAAAAAAAAACAATTGATCAATTTAATTCAATGGATACGTCATCTTGTGCTGAATATTATATATATATATATATATATATATATGTGTGTGTGTGTGTGTGTGTGTGTGTGTGTGTGTGTGTGTAGGTGTCTTTGTGTGTGTACTAAATGGTGAATCGCAACAAAAAAGCATTATGACATATAATAAAGATAGGTTAACATAACTGTTTATAATCCGCGCAACTGCTATAGCATAGTAAGCAAAAAAGAAAGTACACAAATGAACCCCACACAAATAAACGAACGCATACGTTACCGTATCCAAGGATCCGCTTTAAAATTCTCAGTACATTCTCGGCAAGTGATATTGATAATTGTGTATGTCAGTACTGGTGTCCAAGCTAGAGTGAAATATCCAACTAGTAAAGATGTAGTTTTCAACGCCTTTGCAGAAGAATGTTGCATTTGAGGTAGACAAATGTCATTACGAATTGATAAGTGGCTAGCTACAAGCGGCATTGGCATAAGCTGAAGTACAAAAATGATATCAGAACACAAAATGCAATAGCGAAAATTAAGTTGCTTTATATAATGATATTCACCTTTTCAAAGCAATATTTGTCATGCAGAGGCCATCACCCCATCACAGTTACAGAAAGCTAGAAAACTTAAGCGCACTTGACTTCTAAAAGTAAGTCAGTCAACTCTACTGTTGTTGCAAACGAAACAAATGTTCGTTGATGGCAAGAAATGCAGCATTAACATGATTGAAACAATACAAGTGCTATTAATATAACATTTCTGAATGACGATTTTATAGTAAACATTATTCGATACTTGAATGAGGAAAATTTGCTTTACTCAAAACTCGTTTTCGAATAAATTTGAATAAGGAAAAGAGGAATGTTTCCTTTTTCGTTATCGCATAAGAAAAAAATAAATTCTTCAATACTTGCACTTGAATAAGGAAAACTTGTCTTGCTCAAAACTGACACTTAAATAAGATTAAATAAGGAAAAGAGGAATGTTTCCATTTTCTTTACTGCACAAAAAAAAAATATCTTACCTTTGTTCGAATAATAATAACCATTCTGATGTACATGACTAACATGAGTATAATTGGTATGGCAATGACTGTGGTTCCATGGGCTATTATGTTGCCAACATTGTAAGCATATTCGAAACGGCACAATCTTTTTTCAGAAAATAACGAGTTCACTGAAAAACAAAGAATCTCCTTGTTTATAAATCATCGTCGATTGAAATTGAAAATAGCAGGACTAACAGTAAAATCCCAAAAGCAAACTACCACTAAAATGATCCGAGCCAAGCCAAGCCAAGCCACACTAAACCAAAATGTTCCGATGTACGTGTAATTATAGTTAGTGAATATTAATCGAATTTATAGAAATGCCTTGTTTCTTGCAATTCCTACTACAGCACAAATTAGCATTATTGGCTGAGATTGATCTTATCTCCACCTTATAGTAAATTGTAAGATATTGTATGAAAACAGTAATAATAAGCAAACGTTTCATAGAGCTTCAAATAACTAGCAATTCAAATTTCATGAAAATTGTAACATAACTCAGTGGTGGTGAAATCTCTGGATAATTACTTCCGACAAATAGCCATGCTTAACCTATGTTTTACTTAGCATTCTTGTTTTGCCACTGACTGAAAAACCGCAAGAAGCTTATTGTACGGTGTAATTTGACTAAAATAATTTTCATATTCCATAGATCTCACAATGATTCAGCTATGTTACCATTTTCATGAACTTTGGATCGCTAGTTTTTTCAAACATACACTGTAAACCATTTTGCCTGAATTTACGCAAGGAACAGCAACCACCGTAAAAAAGGGTTTCTAATAAAATGAAATTTTATGCAAATCACTCATTATATTTCGCCGTTTTTACACTTCAGTCCAGTCTGGTAGACTAATTATCTGTCTTCCTATTTTAAAAAAGGGATTTTCAAAGACACGTTTAAATATTTCCAAATCTGCTATAAACAGACTATTCAGTCCCAGCTGTCTTCACTCGCACTTTTTAGACATAAAAATGGCGGGCGTAATTTGCCCAGTTTTCAATTAAAAAACGTTAAAAAAATTGCGCTACACAAGTCGGTCATTTTTCTGTATAGTATATGTATGTTGACTCCATGATGTCAGTAACGAATAAATAAAAATAGTCCATGCATTGTACGCGTGCCATACGAGTGAAATATGTTCATCACATTTATAGAAAAGTCTTACTATTTGCAATTTGGTACATATTATAAAAATTAAAAAGTGCAGCATACAACTTTAGTGATCACTGACATATCTTATCACAAACTATAAAGTAAATTGTTGGTAAGTTAAGACATGATCTCACATTGTTAATTGTTTTGACAAGATTTAAAAACAATCTGATTATGTTGGAAAGAACTTTGCTCACTTCAAGATATTTAAACATAGCTCACTGGTCATAAGGCTTACTATTGGTACATTATGTGTAATTTGCATTTTTTTTAATGCGCCATTTCAAAGCCTCAAAAAGATATTTAAAATAAATGTAAAAATGCCATCTTTGAAATGCTACAGTATTTTCGAAAACAATGAGATTGCTTTTTAAAACCTTGAGAAACAGTTTAGCTGAAAATACGTGAGATTATTTCTGAATATGCAGGAGCGAAATTCACAATTCATCAGGTAACGTTTTTTACCAGAAAACTAAGACTGTTATTTCTCATGAAGCGTTATCTATGGCTTCCATTAAAAAGCACAAGTATGCCTTTTAGTGCGGTTTATATTTTATGTAGTTAATATAGTCAGTTAATAATTTTGCCAATTTAATCGTGTATATAATCTTTTGAAGCCGTTTTACCTGGGAATAATCTAAAGTACATTGCAGCCGACATGATCACAGATCCACCCCATACAACCATTAGCCATATCATTATTTTCCAGCGAGATAACACTTTCTTGTACGTCAGCGGATTTGACACCACGAATAACCTCATTGCCGTCAAACCAACAAGCGAGTACGAGGAGATATGTTGAAATACTATGATCAATGTCATAAGAGTTACGCAAGTGTACCAGTCACCTAGAATAGATAACGGACTATTTCATTTCACAACACCTGCAGGGAAAGACGTTGGTTCATTGCACCCCGCATTGTACTTGGGAATACTATATCCGGCTATATGTACATGACTGTATGTATACATGTTTGGCTGCATTGAAACATTCAATTCAAATAAATAGCTACTATCTATGTATTATGTAATTACACGAGTTCTGTCTCTCCAAAGTGTTCCTGACCACGTAAACATACTGTATTGCTCAAAATAGCAATCGTTGCTGTTTTATTTTTTCTGCATGTTAAACAACAGTTACTTTGGTAACAGTTTGCGTGTACTATAAGTACTATGCGCTTTGGCCGGAAGTTACATTCTGCTTCTATAGCTACATTGCCATCAATGACGTAGTAGCTTCGATCTGACTAGACTTCCTCAACTAACGAAAAACTAATTTAAATGTAAAAACCGAGCAAAAGTAAATGCCAAAACAAATTAAAGTAACTGCAATTTCGACCTCCCAAACCATGCAAACTCCTGGGACCCCTCCTAATACTAGATATATAATATATAGATCAAAGAAGATAACTTACCTAGAACAGCTGACAAAGTGTTAGAATTCAGTTGACTCGTGTTATACATGGTATACAGTATACCAAACATGATATCTGATATAGCTAGACTTCCAATAAAAGTATTAGATTTTGTTCTTAAATGTTCATGACGGAAGAAAACCATTAGAACCACACCATTTCCCACAAGAGATATAGTCATAATGATTAAAAATCCACAATAACTAATAATGTCCAATATGACGCTGTCTGTAACAGTTTGATTAACATTTTCTGGATTAGGAAGACTTAGATTCATCTTTATAACGCTCTGCCACAGTTACACGACGCGATACAATCACTGTATGTGCTGCCTCCATGGAATCACTCTTCATCCCAGTTGCATTTTGCTGAGTATTTAATTACTCCTGTCATGTAATGAATCAATAATATTGTAAACAATAAGGTCAAATATAAGTTGTCGTACACGGTCTTCTTCTTTATGAATGTGAATATGAATGTGAATATTAGCCCAAATTCTCGTTCTCCGTTTGTTCCACACAAAGTGCATTCAGTGTTGTAAAACAAAGAAAAAAATGCTTATAATGAATTACTATAAGGAGTGCCCGTTGAAAATTAAACGATATATACCGTATGTTTGCAGAACCATTCATATATATTTATATAATAGTTAATATATAAGTGCTCTGTTTTTCCATATAACGATAACAAGTTATAAACTGCAAGTACATACGTGCATGTAGCCTTAGTTAAACATACAATAAAGAGCTTAATATACAGTATTGAGTTTTATGTTAGTCACAAGGTAAACATTTATTCTGAACACACATACGCACACACACACACTTACATTCACACATTATAGTTCTCAAAGGTCATCAAATTACTTTGTTGTAACTTGATACCATCATTTTTAAACTTTTGAGCAACTTAAAAAAGTTGACCTTTAACCTCCAAATGACCTTTTGACCTCAAGGTCAGCAATGGCCAACCCCACATCAAGTAACCGTCTTCGAGTTATACCTTGCTGAAAATTGGAAGAAAAAGAAGCAGAAACAAATCGTACAAAACCAGTAGGTTTGCTTTCTTATAGGAGCAACCCTAATTATATAAAATACGAGAAAACAAATAATATTCAATAAAACTGGTTCCACAACTGCATTTTTGAAATCTTCAAACGGAATCATTGTGTGCAGAAAATTTAGGACCGACTTTTGTTTCAGATTCCGCGAAAAGTGTAAGCATATTGCAAACCAGTTCTCTACATTTCAGATGTAAAATTTTGTACATCAAAACAACCCGAAGCGAACTTGACAAATATTAAGCTGACAACAGGGCCACCGTTTTGTTCAAGGTTGTGTGACTAGAAACAAATGCATCAAGTTTTAAAATGTGTTTCTCGAAGAATTTTTGTTAATAAATAGAAAACGAGACATCAAAATAATTGTGGTGGTATATCAGCTGTGTAATTCTAAACTTGTCTGCTTTGTGTCATCTATTTAACTTTAAGGTGCTATTCTGTTACCCCATGGCCACCTGATATCAAATGCTAATGAGATTTCAATTTTTGGAAAACTAAACACAGCTTTATATAATGCCCATTTCAAAGTATTATATTTTTAAGTTGAGTGTAAAATTTTACTATTTTAGTTTTGAATTATTTTTGGTGAAATAATATTCTTTTTTAGTCTATTGTTATGTAGGTAAATGTAATTATCATACACGTTTGATGATTTGAGTGATATTCAGAAAGTCGATGGAAAGCATCTTTTTATTTGCTCGTTCTTTTTTACTACGTTTTGTTTCAAAATACATTTTCACACAATTCAAATGTATGTTATGAAGTGGCTTCGTCGTTACTGAGTAGTGTGATAGTACTTTTAACTTATTTTAAATATATTTGCTGTAGATAATATAATTCTAAGAATATAAAAACATAATTTAGCAGAGCCTAATATGGTGGCCATGTTGGATTTGTCCAGATACAAAATTTGATATTTTAAAATTAAAAGATTTCTTAGTTCTATCACTTTAAATCATATAATCATCGAAAATACTAAGTATATCAGAATATAATAATCGTTATATTCAGTGAAAGATAACTGTTATTAAATTTGTTATATGCTATATCAAAAATGCTATAATTCACAAAAAATGTAAAAACAACACAAGTACTCTTGAGAAATTTTAATAATGTCATAATATTCCAGTTAGAAATGGATTACTTTTATTTATTTCTAATTTGGAAAGTACCTTTTAAAAAACCAAACTTTTATGAAAAAAACTGTTAAAATTGCATTTATTTCCGGTCACTTTGTACATGCAGTAAAGATGAGAAAATGGTATATGCCGTTAGCGACATTTATAAATAATGTTTTGAAGTTCCATATTTCGTGGGGAATCGTACGGTTATTATTTTGTCTATGTCATGTTTGAACCCACAAGAGGATATAGTATTTCCACACCCATGATGGATCTTGTGTAATTATGTAACTTCCTGCCACTTAACTACACGCCCGATTCCGTGATTATGGGGCGTAAAAATGTTTCTGTCATTTCCTATTTCCTTTCTTTCTCGACATGATTAATTAAGTCGTCCCTGCGTGTACTTGATATTGCAGTGTAGTGTTTAACACAAAGTCTGCAGTGAAGGGATATACCTATTTACAGGTCACGGTGTTTAGGTTGGCTTTTGAGATTGACGGTCTTATCCAATGTAATTAATCTAATTATAAGTAACACTCAGAGACACCTATCGCTATAACTTTTAACGCGTAAAAATCAGGCTCATGTCGAAAACCATTTATTAAATCCAAAATCGCTATACACAGTACATATTCCAAAAATTCAAATATGCATATTAATTGTATAATAATATCAAATAACTCCAAGTGCCCTTTTGACTTTTTGACTTTCCAAAAATGGTTTTAGAAGCAAAAAAAAAACAAGTAATACACTTTATATATATCCGTTAATTATGATTAATTATTCTTTAGTCCACATTTAATTAAAATGCCGTGGTATGATATGTATTAGCCCCATTAATTTTACAATCTTATGAAAGTCATTATTAATTAAAAATGATTTGCAAAAGTAAATTTGCTGAATCATGGAAGCTATCATTATAGACAAAATTCATATTTAGCGGAAGAGGTGTTTCGATACAACCCCGATACAGCGGCTAAAATGCCCGGGGGATGACAGTTGGAATGTTCGTTACAAAAAACCGGGCGAAAGGGTATGTTTTTCGGCATTCGGACCGGGCACCCAGTACGACCTGAAAAGGGTATAAAATAGCTTAAAAATTTTACAAAAACCAAAATTTAGTCCCAAAATAATAAAAGGGTGCTTTTCTTTTTTTTTGGTTGTCGATTTTATTTGGCGACCTTTTTTTGGTTGTCAATTTTTCTTGTTAATTAAGGTCCTAAAGGCCAAAAAAGGGTATGAGTTTTTGAGCTCATAGGTCCCAATAAGGGTAGGAATTTTGAGGTCCTAGGTCCCACAAAGCCCGGGGGGGTACTCAGGTTATTTTTTGGTGGGGGTGTGCAGCCGAGTTGAAAATTTTGGATTTGGATTGTATACT
>JAOXYB010018816.1:0-11450 GCA_028565635.1 Phoronis ovalis | reverse complement strand
GTGTATGTTCTTCCTTTTTGTTTTGTTTTGTTATACTAAAGCAAACGAGATTGATGTAGTAAAGTTGGCACTGACTACCTTCTCAGCTTTACTGACAGTCTTAATTTCTTACATTGAGAGTTATCCCCCTTCATGATGAGGTTTACTATGTAGGGGAGATAACTTCTTAAGGTCTCTTTATTTGAGTACACAAGATTTATATATATATTTTAAAGACTAATGGGTTTATGTGTGCTTATTTTTTCACGAATGACTACTTTTCTGCTACTGACATTTACAACTTTTTTCAATATCAAAAAGAGTGGTAGTGCCAATATGATGGATTGTAAATCCTAGACTGTTTCAGATAGACACTGGAATATGTTGATTATGTATTACAGTGTTCAATGTTTATTTAGTTCATGTGCTGATAATAATAATAAGTGCAATTTTATGAGTCCAGATGAACACAGCAGTTAAGGACTTGTACCTTAATTTGTGTAACAGAACAAGTGTAATTTAAAGAAATTAATATATTTTTTAAATTTATGATTTTGGGTTGCATTTATTTAATTCTTCTGCTTCTTGCTAACATTTTTTTTACTCTGAACAAGACTGTAGATTCCTTAGGTACAAAAGAAACCGGAGGGATTTATTGGTTAGGCTTTTCGGACCCTATTTTCAAGAGAAACTGACCCGGGGGTACTCATGTTATTTTTGGGTTGGTGTGTGCCTATGGGGTTAAAATTTAAAATTTGGGTTGTATACTTTCCTTTTCATTTTTGGATTGTTATCTTTCACAAATTCAATAATTTGGTTTGCTACTTATCATGATGCTGATAACGTAGCCTCCTCCTACTAAAAAGTAACAAAGCAAGCATGCTGTACCAGACTGTAGAAACAATTACTAAAACTTTTCATCGGACATGCCTAAGTTCCTATGTTTGTGTCCAATAGTAAACTAACTCAGTTAGCATGGAAAATTGCCTTCTAACAAGGGCCATTTTTTCAAAACTTTTAAGTTGAAAAAATTATTTGTATATATTATTAATAAATAAAGAAAATGCCATACATGAAGCTGGAGACTGTGTGTGTGGTTTATCAGTAATTTTTTTCCACCTGGATAACTTTCAAGCTGTTAAAATTAATAAGTGCAGGTTTTAAATTTATCCCTATTACACAATTTCTTTTCTGTGGTAACAAGACTAGTATCACTTTAAAACCTGGGAAACTTCATAATTCTAAAATCAATTTGCATTTTGATACAACCCTGGGGGATCATTTCCAATACAAAGGTATATATATATACATGCTGCCTTTCAGTGTGTTTTTTACCCTCTAGGATATTTCAGGGTGGGTATTTTGTGTTAAGGGGGATATTTCAGGGTTTTTTGATTATTTTGAAAATAAATAACATTTTAAACTATTTCAGAGCTGATTTTTTTCACCCTAGGATATTTCAGGGTTGGTGTTTTGGCAATTCTGAGGATATTTCGGGGTCAGGGTTTGGACCCCTGGGCCATGCACTCCTACCAGAAAGTAAAAGTAGTGACCCCCCAGGAATGACTCCTCATCTCTTGCTTCTGTTACATGCAACTTTCTGATCAGACAAAGATTATTTACCAAGTGGGAACAGTTGGTTTGGTTACAATAAAAGTTTTAAGAATTAATTGGAAGTTTTGCCAATTTGAGTGGGGATTAAACTTAATTAAGATTTTACACAATCTGTAGTGGATAATATACAGGCACACATTTTGCTGAATCCTTTGAAGTTATGCTGGTAACATCAGTTATACAAACAATTTAGTAAACTCTTGAGATCATTGTAACTTTTTCAACATTTATTTTATTAAAATTATCATTCAAATAATACAGGAAAAACCAGAAACAGTAAGCAAAAAAAGCAAACATTAAATACACAATTCAGATGGCATAATTATAAATATATTTCTATAGAACTTACTTTCCTATGTAAAACTCACTTGTTCAGTGTTACACGATGTCTAATCAGAAAACTATGTTGCATTGCTGTAGAGTAAATAGCATATTTATATTTTTGTATTCTTTATCTATTATATTACCAATGAAATTAACTATTTTAATAATAAAATTCAAATAATACTATTATATTGGTAAACTGATAAACAAAAACAAAGTAAAACGGGGGTGAGTTTCTCAAACTTAGTCCTAAGTTTAATCATAACTTTTTGAGAAACTATTCCCAGATATCTCAATAAAGAGTTATTTTTTTATTAATAATGTGTCAAATGTTGATAGCTACTTTAAAAAAATTAAAAATCATACAGTTTTTAAAGTATTTAAAAGATTAATAGACATTTGATGTCTGCATCTTGTAAATGATTTTCCATTTTTGTACTATCCGCATGGTTTATGCACTTTGGTAAATTATCTTATTATCTATATCTTATAAGTTATGGATATGGATATCAGTGTTTGGGTCATTATCCTTTAAAAAAACCTGCATGCTTGTCTCCATGTTGGTGCAAGACATTTCTTTTATAAAACCACTAGATTAAATACAGCTTTATTCGTTGATACAACTAAAGAGGATTGTTTTTCAAGTGTATTATAAGGACTATGCAACAGTTGCTTATATACTTCTGTTGAGATGGCAGCTTGTGCAGGCTTATTTATAACATATAAGGGTCTTTCTTTGTGCTATTATAATAATAATTTATCTACTAATACAGAAACACATTTGGCCATGTACATAAGGTGGTTTAAAATTAGTTGAATAAAAGCAAACGATGTCTCTATTAGTTAGATCAATTTGTTTTTGTATACAGCATATGCTTTGCTGTCAAGTTGTAGAAATTTTTATCAGGAGATTTGATATTTTCAGACAATTTTTTATTGAAGACAATGGCAGAAAACAAACTACAAAGCAGGAGTCTCACATTGGCAATGGGAGACTTGGCAGCTGGGCATATGTATTTTTTGATATCTATATATTCAACGATTCTTCGTTGTTGCTAATTTCACATTTCCAATAATTTAATTAACCCATTTTTGCAACACATTTAGCAATGTAAAAACAAGACGATAGTGTGGGCAAAACTATCAAATATCTGAGAATTTATTATTATAGTACCAGTTTGATATGCAAAGTTTCTATGTATTTCTAAATTACCAGAAAAGAAGATATAGAATTAAAAAGCAGTAAACTGTGATGAAAAACAATTCTGACACTGTTATAGGAAAAGAAATCTGACATTACATTCTTGCTTCCTCAAAATAAAGAATAATTCTTCTGCGGACTTCAAGATGTTTCTGTAGATGAAAATACCAAAGCATTTCATTCACAGCATTTTTGGAAGTTTTGCAAAAATTATGTGATGGATTTAAATTTGAAATTTTAAAAGGCAATTATGATGAAATGAAACAGATTAAAAAAGGAAGATTTTTTGTTAAAATTTGTTTAATGTTTATATGAATCATTATTTGTGCAATAAATAATAAAATAAAGCAGGTGTAAATTTCGAATACATTTCAGTAAAAAAAATGTATTTTATTATTATGTGGAAACCTCGGTAGTATGTTGCTATCAGCAATCGATTTCTAGCACGTACTGCTGGTGGTATGGCAGGTCGGTTGCTTAGTCTTGAATCTAACCTGAACAATATCAGCCTTATGGAACTAATAGGTGTAATAAGGTACACATGGTTTGTAATGCATCTTAAGATAACTGTTATATGTAGCTGATAATTAGTTTGTTTATTGAGTATGTCTTTCTTCTTTGAGTGTAACATACTTAGCATTTTCTGCTACTTTTAAGCCTCATTTTCTTTCCATTAAGTTGTACCATACTAACCTTGCCTGTCGTTTCACTTCATTCTTGTCATAAAGTGTTATATGCAAGATGATGTTATGTCATTTTTCACCACAACCCATCAGCACAGCAATGCAATAGATCACATGCTGTAATTCTAGAACTATAATATATCATAGATGGTATAATGCATTTGGTCTAAGCATTGACAGCCCTAATTTACTTCGTGGAGTGTGCTGCTGGGCTCCACCAGGCTGTATTTTTAGACACATATTTTGATCCTTTTTGAATTTTCTGTACCCTTGAGTTGATACTGGCAAATATTTCCATATCCTGGACTCTAACTTAATCTTTTATCATCAAATAAAAAAAAAATAAAAAAAACTGGGAAGTGGTTGTATATTATGCAAATTAGTTGGTGGTTGTTATTTAACCCATAGTGAATTGATAAATAAAATGCTTCCTTTAACAGGGAGCTACTCCATTACTTTAATATTTTTTTTTCTGTAAAATTAGTAACTGCGTTGATTGAATTTGAGAGACACATTATTGTAAAAAGAATGACTGGCTTGTTCATTTGTGTTTCATGTTTCAGATATCTTGATAATAACTGGTCCCATAGCTGAATCTGGTTTTCCTAATTAATTATAATAGTGTGTGTAGTATGTCACAAAGTTGCATCATTTGTGGCGTACTTGCACATTAATCCTGGTTCCAAACTTTCAGGTATTTAAAACATTCTATTAGCTTTATTAAAAATTATGTGTGAAAGAGTGCGTAGGATTTTATACTATCCAAATACAAGTTTGGTATTTTATGTCATCAACCATGCCTGTTAGGTGTGTAAAATTTCATGTCTAAAAATAATGCCACTTTCAATAGATATGCATATTCTTTCAATTTCATTTGGATCTACCTCTGCTGTAAATTAGAATCCTTATTAATTATAACTCCGCCACATCAGGTACAAAAAGATATATTTGAAGTTTCAAGTTGAGCCAATGCTAGAAATATAGTAATATGTATTTATTATAATTAATGTTTTTGTGCAGCAGAAAAAACTGATGCCTTTCAAACATAAGTTTCTTAACAAAGTCTTAAGTATTTTTAAAAATTTGCGTTTACACTTAAAAGCTGTAAAGTGTAGGTATGTTTTTCTTAATAACTACACTACCAATAACCTGTAATGTATGATGCAATTTACTTCCATCTGCTTTTAATTACTTTACCTGTACAAGTTGTGTACCTGATATTGGCAAATGTAATAGTTTTGTTTTCTCCTGTTAAATTTAAATTGTCTGAAACCTGAGAGAACTCAATAGTTCAAAATATGTTGAGGTGTAAACATGTTTCAAATTTACAATTTTACTACAAAAAGTAATAGACGTATACCTGTGAAAATATGATACTGCAAAAAAGGTGAAATTTTAATACCTAAAAAATCCTCTACCTACATTTTGAAAATTTGCATTTGTTATCTATATGTAAATCTCCAAAATGTTGTTCAAAGTTATAAATTCATGTTTTGGAAAAAAATTTGATGTTTACTTCCTGAAAATTCAAAACTTTAGTCTTTCAAAACTTTCAGTTTGTGCATACCTGAACCCATTTTCAAACAAAAGTTATCAGTGGGGGACACATTAGTTATAATAATCCTAAGTAGAGCAAAAGAAATGTGGGTTCCTGTTGATTGTTATCTCATGTCATCTAACATAAGTACCTTGTTCTCAATGTATACACACACACACACATACATTTTTATATAAATACGGTATGGTAGTGTTTTCGTTGTTCCTTATACTTTATATAAAACTTTTTTTTTAGCAGTTACTAGTGATGGTGAATTATTCATTTGGATTAAAAAATTTATCAAAAACAACCCCCAATCGCTAAAGAAGTGTGACCAAGGAATATTCCGTATTTGCTCTTCTGCCAGTAAATAAGCTCATGCTGAGTTTGTTCATTTCAACAATTCTGGATTAATAAGTGGGGTTTTTTTTTGTTTTATGACAAATACTGCGACATTTTTTGTGTGCAATTATAGCTAACAGATCTACTACACTATACTTGACTTAAGAATTAATAGATATGGTGTATGCCAAAATCGTTTTATTTCGATTACTTCTCTGTGTTTTCCTAAAGCATGTGATGTAAGATATAAAACGTTGGCTTTTATGGTGTGTTTATGACCTAAGTGCTAGTTACATTTAAAAATATTCTTTTAAAAAGTAATAAAAACATTAAGGCTGCTCTTTTAGAGTATTTGATTGATTGTAACAAATTTGTATTTTGGTTTCTGTGTTTCTATTAAAAGTTAATGTCACCATGTTTCCGGTGGGATGTAACTGTATTTGTCCAGAAAGTCTGTTTTTGTCATTTGGAACAAAAGTTTGTACATCTGTCAAATATGTTCTCTTAGTAGGCTTTTTAAGGCTTAAAAGTAGGTAATATTAAGTGCAAATATTTTTATTTTATGCATTAAAATTTGCAAATGTCCTGCTTCAAAGGGTTCCAGTGTTTGCTTTTAACATATTTTTGTGTCTAGTTTTTTTTGTGAAACATTTGTGCTATTAACGCATTTAATTTGGTACCACACCCCTTTCATTTGATAGTATTCAGCAAGTAGAGTCCTCTACAGGGCGAAGTATGAGTAGATTGTTCAAAATGAAAACCTTCCTACAATTGTTCCTGGTTATTTATAACAACATATCTTTACGTATGATATATTTGAAATTCTTGTGAAAGTCTTGTTAATTTTTTGAAAATTTAACATTATTAACAGTTTGGTAATCATCAATAATTAACACTACTTCCAAATAATTATTCTAAATTCCTAATTTCAAAGTGTTCAAGCAGTATTTGCTGCCATTTTGTGTATAAAATACTGTGATATTGGATATGCACTGTTTTCTTAACCATGAATATTTTAAACTCATTTGTGAATATTTTAAACTCAAAAAGACATTTTTAAATGCAAAAAGCCCATTATTAACCTGTAAGCACTCAAATGCTATCACTTGTGTGGTTGTCACATAGTAAATCCAGGATCAAACGTTACTGACCCAAAGAGTTTTTAAATAAATTTACATGAAAAAACAACCTAGTTTCAAACAAGCATGAAATATGACATATTTTTAAGTGTAGTTTGAAACAAAGATCACAGGGCTCATTATTAGCATGATGTATGTTATAATGCTAAAAACAAACTTGGCATACTTACAAATGACAGACACACTTTCAAACTTGTGCCAGCCCAGAATTTTATAACATGAATGAACCACAGCTAAAATACACTTACATGTACACACCTTTAAGCTGTTTTACAACGCAATTTTTGATCAGAGCTGTTTGCTGCAGTTGGATGAGCCCAATTCAACTACATCTCACACATTTTAATGCTAGGCTGAAAACCTTTTTGAGGAATATAGTGTTTTATACTTTTACCTAACTGCTTGCAATAAGCACATTCTGCAAATTTCACGCAGTAGCACAGATAAACCACAAGTTAAAAAATAACTCTTCACATAAATTGAAATTTGCATAGGTGTTCATACTCTTAGCACACATAAATTCAAAAATTTTGATTTTACAAGTTTTTTTCTCTTATTATTTTACAATAAATTTTAAAATTTTCTTTTTTTACTTTGTTATAGTTGTTTCAAATTTGTCATCATGACACTTATGAATGTCTTCTAAAATTTGAGCAAAAATGATTAAAAAAAACACTTTTCTAAATATTGCATATACATTAAGATGCCAACATATAACCAAAAAAGCATAATTAACAATGGTAAAATATTCCTTCCTTTTCTCAAGTTTTAACACAATGTTTTGTCTTAAATGTTTAAAAATATTTTAAATACACCTGCCAGTATGAAAAATAACCAATATATTAAACACTATTTCTGATAAAATTTTCCACACGAGTTAATTTGTATTGGTGGGAACTGTTAAATTCTCATCAGGTAAAATTTTAAAATGATAAATCTCCAACTCATGAAGTAAATATGACACGTTTGGAGACACTTTGCCTGCCTAATTTGCATCCACTTCATGGTGCAGTCATAGTTCGACTGATCAGAACCATGTAACTATAATTTATTAGTATCAATATATGTAACTAACAAGATGGTATCCATATCAAGTGTTGTTAGCAAACTTGTTATTTATTTTGTTATTGATTAGCTCCTATTTTAGTTTTCCTCTTAATTAGGTATGCAAGTAAAATGAACTAAATTAAAATAAAAGCTAAACTCTCCTGCACGTAGCTTAGGTCACACGGATAAGGAGGTTTACCCTGTTTTGCAGTATTTTTTTAATTAGCATTTCAGCCAAAGGTAATTTCTCGACCACTAGAAACATTTTTAAGAAAGAGGTCTTTTGAAGAATCTTGGTTCTCTCTGTTACTTATCTTCAGATACATATTAATTTCTTAATCTTATCAAATATGATTTTAATTGTTTTCCAAAATTTTTTTTAAAACTGGAATATTCCTCAAAACGTTATCTAACACCATCAAATAGCAGATTTTTTTAATGTTGAATATGTGTATTAACTTAACCAGAAATGGTTCATAATGTGTTTTGTGGGGTGCTTGTGCACACGCCAACACATGGCAAGTTAGCAAAACAGGTGGCAGGAAATATTACAGTAAGGGACATGTGACAATACCAATGAGGATTTAACAACACTAACACATGAGCCTAGGAAAATGCTACACTTGAAACCAGACATAAGCCTTGACTTGTGCCTAGTAGGAGGATTGAAACTTCTTTAATGAGGCTGTAATTTCTTTCCAACATGTCTGGAAATGAATGCAGTCTCAAGATCAGCTTTTTATGGCTTTTTTGTGTTTATAGTAGGGAAATAGGACAATTTTTAATTAAATCATTTTGATGCCATTAGCTAAAGCCATACACATTTTCGAAAAAGTATAATCAAACAGATAATAATTGAGCATTATAACATAACAGGGAATAATTTATAAATTTGGAACCTATATACGGAGGCTACAATGAACACTTTATTAATATTTCTTAAATTATAGTTTTGGACATGGTTTGTAATTTAATTGGCAATTCAGTGCTCTACAGAATAACTTATAAAACTAATGCAAAAAAGTAAGGAATCATTTTTATATAAATCACTGGAATCATAAACTTTCCAAACTTGGTATTAATCTATCTGTATTTATTTAAAATTGAAAAACACTTACTAGAAACGTTAAACAAACATAAATTGTACTTTATTTTAAAAAAAATTAAACATAAATGTTATAAACACTAAGATAAACCTTACTTGTTACTCTAACTTGTTACTCTAGCATCATGTAATTATGAAAATATTTCTAGGGATTATTTTCTAAATTTTGGGGGCAAAATTAAAAGGTATTTTATACCCAGTTTCTGTGACATCTTAGACCCAGTTAGACCAGTTATTTAGAACATGTTACCAAAAATTCATTAAGTAGGCTTATAATTATTAAACATTTAGCAGATTTAGGAGTGGTTAAACTTTTAACCTCTTCTCCTTCAGATTTGTCTAATTTCACATTTTTCTTCAAGCTAAGCTCCTTTTCTCTGTACTTGTAAGTGATGTAAGGCATATGTCCTTATCATATCATTTAATAATTTTATATGTATTATATTTGGTACCTTAAAGTCTAATCGAATTTTAAATGTTGAGATTACAGAACATGGTTTTACAAAATTGTCTGGGGTGGCCAATTTAGATAACATCTCATCTCTGGAAAGTTACGAGATTCTTGGTCATTTGTTGATTCGTTTCTGGATTCATGCTTTGTCCATCAATTGGTTGGTCTAGGCCTGTTACACATGTTCGTTAGTTGATGGGTCAGTTTATCCTTGAACAAGTCATATTGTTCGAAGGCCAGACTATGGTTAGTGAGTTGGATGGATGGATGAATGATAGGTTAGTCAATTGATCCACTTGGTACTGGGATAGCTAATCCTTCGGTCACTTACTGGACCTTGTTTGGTTGCTTTATTTTATGGAATGTATGTAGCTTTGTAATTAAAATTCTTATTTACCATAATTTACAAGGCAGGTTCTTAGCTATTAAAAAAAATGTATTAGACAAAGTAATGATCTAGTAGTCTTATGTGCACATATGTCCTCAGCCTAGTTGTCTGTATGATAATTCTGGACCATTTATCCAATTAAGATAAAATCAAAAGCTTAGTATTCTTGTATCTCTGGTAATTAGAAGGATAGGATCACATGGCCACCCTAATGTTTTGTCTGACCATTAAAATAATTATCACAAATGGACAAAAAGATATTTCACAAAACAGAGGTGAATCCAGGATATTCCTATTTGGCAGATATAATATTTTATACTAGAAACTATATAAAAAATATAATCTCTCACTGATTTTTAAAAGCACAAATTGAAACGTTTTAATCGATTCATCAACCCCTGTCTTCTGTTTCTTCATTAGCCAACTGTAAGAATAATTTTTGAATTAAAAAGCAAGTCATGTAATTATGCTATTTGCAGACATATATACCTCGAATAAAAACAGTTTTAAGATGCATTTAGTTGGTACCTAGATACTGCTGGCATTATGATTTAACAAGTATTGACATATCACCGCAAAAAAGGAAGAATTTGGTAATAAACTTAATTTTTCTGGGTCTCATACATGGTGAAACTGAAATTAAAATATAGCCAATGTTCCTTGTTTACAATATATATAGAAAGTGTTGCTGTGTGTCTGGGATACCCATTGGTTGCCATGGTTATAATAAAGTATTTCTATCATTACAAGCAATCCCTATCAACTGACTAAATTTAATTATAGCAATTAAAGTAAGTTACTTCCTACCATTAGTGTGATTTGCAACTTGTGTCTTTGATTTATGAAGATAATGGTTAATAGCAAAGAGGGTTTGAGATATGTTATGAATGGACAGAAAGTTTTTAATTGAAACGCAGTGTGTGTAAAATAATACAGTGATTAAGAACCAGTTGCTGTACATTTTATAGTAGATATCCTAGTATCATATACTGGCTAGACATTTGGTAAACTTTGTGGCATATTGCATGTTAAACACGCTATGCATCAGCACCTCAAAAGTCACTATGCTGGTACTGTTTGTACACTGAACACACTGGCTAAGCATGTTGCTGTTTTATATGCTTGCCTATTATGTAACAGTTTGGGACAAGGATAGAAGTTCTATATCGCCTTGTAATGTATTTTTTAGTTGTCATTCAAATTATGTTGCATGCTGATTACCGAGGGGGGGAACTAGACAGAAAAGTTGGTAGGGGTGTGTGGCCAAGGGTAAAAACCCCTGACCCTGTGGTAAATAAAGATCACCAAAAAATATACCCTGTCATAAATGAAAAAACATGAAAAATATACCCTATCGTAAATAAGTCTCCCAAAATAGATACTGTAAAATTCATTTGTAAATTATATACCCTGTGGTAAATAAATATGGAAAAATTTACAAACTTTAATTTTTCATACCTGTCGTAAATGCATTTTCCAAGAAATTCACCCTGTGGTAAATGAATATTTTTGAAAATATACCCTATGTAAATATCTAACAAAAAAGTATACCCTGCGGTAAATAAGGTTTTACAAAACGTGAAAAACATACTTTGTGGTAAATGCGGGAGCTGAAAAAAGGGACCTATTGAGCGGCACAT
>JAOXYB010018805.1:0-18126 GCA_028565635.1 Phoronis ovalis | reverse complement strand
ATAAATGTATATCAAAAAAGGTATATCAAAAAAGGTATATGAATATAAAACGTTTTTAAAGGTATTACATAAAAGCACAAATATATCCACACAGACTGGTATCGGCGCAATATAAGTCCTATACAGAATGATGAATCTAAATTCCTGAGCGAAAGAAACAGAAACGGATTGTTCATCAATGGTTTCGAAAGCACTAGATAGTGCAAAGTAAATATTTGATAGTGTTACCTGTGTAACTATACTGAACAGCATTACGTATTTACTGGTAAAATAAACAATAAATTGGTATAAGGACACAATTGATTTTCTCATGCATTTCTATAGTAATTTCATTATAAAAATTTCCCAAACATTGCGCGAAGAAAATGACCTGTTTAGAACTGAAGACTATTATGTATGCTACTCGCAGTTAATTTAATTTTTCGTGCAGGCATCATGACCACCAAAATATTTTGCTATTCCACTATGTAGACTACCCCCGGAAACATGCAACCTCACAACTAACAAAATTCATAACTTTGCCCTAGCTCAAATTATCCTATCAAATTTTAGTTTATTAAACTTTAAATAAGCTAATACTAATTTCAATCTCTTTCACAGTGGTTTCACTTTCAAACAAAAGCAAACAATGCACTACTTCCTCCACGGCCAGCCTTTGCGCCACCGCTGCGGTTACATCAATTGTGACCTTATGCCACATGTATATATAGTACTAACAAAGATTGACGATACGTGAAAAAGCGTAACTCGTGCATTAGTGAAGTTGCTCAAAATTTTTCCAGTATTTTCATTCGCTCCTATAGCCTACGAAAGTACAACTTCATCTGTTTAATAAAAATCGGAATGGGTGTTGACGAAGGTAAGTTACAATTTTGTTTTAGATGTGTTGCACTTCGATGTGATTGAGCGTTTATGTAGAAAACAGCCCTTTTAACATCCGAAGCAAATGTTATGTATAGAATGCTTCTTGCTTTATTGTAACATATTAATCTTGCCGATACTTCGTCATAGTTTAAGAAAAAAGTTATTTGTGACTGGGCTTTTATTCGAAAGTCAAAGAACTTCTACGGTATATTTGTTAGTAATAAAAAAATTATTAATGAACATCAACAAAATGTTATTTACAAATAATGCGAAATTGAATGCACATGTACTACTGGTAAAACTAATGTCGCATATTCATACTTAGTTGAGCTTCATTTTCTACTGATGATAATACAGTTCTCTTGTATAGTTCTCTTTTCGAATCTGTTTCTGCCAATTTTCAGGAATTACTGTTTTATTGTCGTGTTTTTATAGAATAAACCTCAAGTATAAGTTTATGATATGGCTTTGTTTTGGTTTTCTTTACATTTAAAGACATGTTCGGTTGTACCTTTCTTGGTCGTTTTTACTGTGGTTTTCTAAACTTCCAATTGTATTTGTTGTATATATTCCAAACAATATCTGTAATATAGTGCAATGTACTTTTATTCCAACTACAAAGAAATGAATAAACTATAAAGTAAGTCGTAACGCATATAAATTGTGTTTTTTACTTCTAAAACCATTTTTTGTGAAAAAATGAATCAGAAAAATGGAACCTTAAGATATTTGAAAATATTTTTGAACTGTTTTAATATAGCAATTTTGTTTTAAAAAAAATGTTTTTTTGGGCCTTGATGGGTAGTGCAGTGTCCTATAGATAGTAGTACATGATAGCTAGCCAAGTTTCATAAATGCAACTAGTAACATGTGATTCATGGCATCCAAGTTTCCCTATCATGGTGATATCTCTTAGAGATCAACGAAACATACTGTACGAATCATACTATTTCAGAATATAAATAGTGTACTTTTACACTAACCATATAAAAAATATAGAGGGTATATTCTAATATTACTGGGGGACTACTGTTCAAATCTCGGGCCTGCTGTCGGAAATAGAGTAAAGTTACAATTCCGTAAATAGTTGCGATTCCGTAACTTTGTAAAGATACTAATATCAAGCAATCCACAAAAGTTACATTTTTGCAGTCCAGTGATATGGAGTCATGTGACAAAGGTTGAGTGACTGTCGAACTAGAAATACAAATGGACAACAAATTGCTAAAAACTACATAGTTTTTTGATTTAACCGCAAAGTTTTTTAATTGTGCGGGCAGTTATAAACACTCCTCTCCATGCCTTTCTATCTTTTCTTAAGAACTATCGACTGACACACCTTTACAGCCAAAAGCTACTTTGTACTATACAGTCTATGTTAACGGAAAACAGATCTGCAAACGAAGTAGAGTCGAAATACATTTATCCAAAATTAGGATTTTAAATACACATATCCGTGATAGTAACACGAAAGTGAAACTTGCCTAGCTCATAATTAATCACAAATCTAAACAAAGTTACTATGACAATAACATATTACGCCTTAACGTAAATGTTGTACTGTAAGCGGCGGAAAGTTTATTAAGGTGGCGAGTATCCACTTAAATGAATCACTCACATTTTGTAGCCAAATTTAGACAGACAAACAAAAACACATGCGTTTTTGAAAAGAATAGAACTCAAAGATTTTCTATATTTGTAATATAGTTTTATCTGTTTAAAAGAATATAATTATAAAAACCCACAATTAACCTATCTAGTTGAAACTTTTCACAGATATTCTTTAAGTAATATTATTGTACAAGGCAGCTCAGAATTTTGAAATTTTGATTTGTTCAAAAGATAATAATTTTTAAAATGTTTTTGACTCAGTTTTTGTTGACTCTTTCTTGACGCATAAACTTAAAAAAAAACAGGTTAAGTCGTTTTTGACTTTTTATAATCTTTCGAATTTCAATATATTTCTACCCAAAATTGCCTCAGTACTTGTCCCGTGACCTATTAATACAGCGTAAAAACATTGTTGCACGCCTATTAGGCAATGCATACAATTAAACGCACGATGATTTTACGGATAAAGGTTTTTAAAGAACATTTTTTTGAGATTACTTCGAATGGAATATTTTTTTAGATCTTTGGAAAGCTGCTTCTAATGGCAAGTTGGCAGATTTTCAAAAACACCTGAGAAATAAAGGCAAGGTGACGTGTGTCGTCAAAGAAAAAACTTGTCTTCAGGTTAGTAGAAAATGTTAAAAGACAACAAAAAAGCAGAGGGGATATAGCTACAGGAAAAACTGTAAACAATTAAAGCTTTCGATCATGTCTTTAAAACATAAACTATGAAAGTACTTGTGTAGTTTATTTCTACCAGTGTATAAATATCATTGCATACATTTACAATGGTTGACTGGATATAACCTGGTGAGCAACTGGGTAAATCACACTGTACGCAACCAGAGAGAATCATCACTTTTTGACTGTTTTTCCGTCTGGAAACAAAAACAAAGAAAATAGAAGAATTTTCTATGCAGCTTCCTTATAGCAGATGATTACACCCCTACATTAAGTAACGCTTGCCTTGTAGATCGCAACTGAGAACATGGATTTACAATTGCGAACTTTTCAGACAGCAAAAGCTAACGAATACCAACAGGTGATCGATTGTCTGAGAGTTGAACTAAACAAATTGGTGGTTGAAGCGGCAAATCAAGGTTTAGTAAAACGTTTAGAAGAACTACACAAAGCAGGTAAAAACAGATTAACTTAAAATGGATTACATCGCATTATGACATGATGATACATGTATGCAAGAATCGGTCAGTAGAAGTAATAGAAAATTTGTATAATCTGTCATCTGTGCATATAAATTCAGCAATAAGAAGTACATTTTTTACGAAAAACCTTTCATTTTAATAAATATTTATAAATTACATATTTTGGAACAGCTCGTACATGCGCACAGTACTGCTTGTTTACGGGCCTTATACATTATTCATACTAACACGTACATAGTCATGATCAGAGAAATCAATATTTTATATTTATTTTATGTAACAGGTGGAGACCTCTATCAAGCCAACCCAAATGTTGCCTGTGTTGGTGTTATTCAACTTGCAGCAACCACTGAAACTGATGATGAAGCAAAAGCCTCGGTTGAGCTAATTCTAAACCTAGAACCTAGAAGTTTCGAAGTAAATATTATTTTAAATATATTGATGTCGTGTGTGTGCTGATAATACAGGGACACTTTTTATCAGATTTAGTTTAATATTCAGACATATATAACTATACAATTTGGTATTCTACGAGTGATGACACCTGGCGGTCATTTTAAAAATTAATATAAGCAGGAACATGGAAAATATAATTTGATATTTATACAATCTTGTACAATTGAATGTATCTAGAATAACAGTAACCGCAGCGACCTCCGTAAAAATAAAAGCGAGAATGTATTAATGAATTATGCTTTGTCATTTATTTGGAGTATCTAAAGAATACCTGCCAGGCACAATACGTATATTGTAGGGCATAACGTACAGCTGTGACGAACACAAATCGTATGGAATACACAAACTAGCAGAAGATAAAGGGAATAAAAAAACCAGTAAATATCTGCATTTGCAACTAACTCGTTTGTTAATGAACTGTCCAATGGAGCAAGATGGTATTAGAAAGCTCAGAAGACTAAGGTATACCATGTCTATTGAAATGTTTATTTTGTGTTCAAATATTTATAATGAACCTTGTAACGACACGTTAACATCCTTCAACTGGAGTGATCGTCTGTCCGTATACAATCCTCGTCGACCCGGAACGTAAATATAGCAGCATATTGTGAGAATATTGCCTTGACATTGTGAAGATGCACGTTAATTGTTGTACAGTATTTATATAATCAGTATTAAAAAATAAATTATGTACATACATATTAATTTTAATTCGATTAACAGTGACATTGGAATCGATGTTAATCATGTTGACCAGAGTGGTAATGCAGTTTTGTTCCTTGCCATTATGAATAGAAATTTGCCAATGGTAAAAGAACTGGTGGAGAATCTGGTAATTAGTTTTAGTTATGTGAAATAAAAGAATAATTGTTATATCATTTTACCAGCCATTACAGTGACACAAGGTTGACACCACGTTATAACATTCTGCGTTAGTTATCAATGTGTGTACAACACTGGGTTTACCTTCTCAAATCAAGAAATACATCATGAAAAAGACAAAATAGTAGATTTAACGTATTTATTTGAGTTCCTTTAATGACTTCTCCCAATTTAAGTCTTAGACAACTCCTGATGCAAGTACATTTTTCGTCCATGAAGGATTCAAATATGAACGGTTTTAGGAAAATAAAAATATTAATTTACTGGGTTGCTTAAATTTATTTATATTTAGAATGCTATGACAACCCTGAAGAAGACAGAAGGGGAGAAAAAAAAATCAGTGGTTGATCTTTGCAAAGAGTTAGAACCAAGGTAGTGTATAGCAACTTCATCACATGACTGGGCTTAGTCAAAGTAAGTTGTTATAATCCTTGAATATACTATCTACACAAGAATGGCTTTACGGTGGATTTTGGTGTTACTACGTGACAATTAGTCAAATCACGGCTAATTGCCCTCATCTATAACAAAACCGTAATGCATTCCTTCGCCGTAACAAAAGTGAATACATATGTCAGTAAGCTTATAATCAGAACATATTTTAAAGTCACAATCCAATACTTTGTCATAGGGAACCTGAGCTGGAAAAATATTTGATTCAAATTCTTGTAAATCAAGAGTTGCTGAGAGCAATCGAAGAAGAAGGAGGAAGCATAGATTTACAAAACCTAAAGGAAAAGTTGGTCCAAGGTTTTAATCCAAACTGTCACGACAAAAATGGTATGTGTATGTGCTTGTATTTGTATGTGAATGTGAATGTGTGTCTGTGTCTGTGTCTGTGTCTGTGTGTTTCTGTGTGTGCATGTGCGTGTGTGTATGTGTTTGTGAACCCATACATATCAATTAAGCAATACCGGTGCAAATTGATTCATTGTCCAATAGGGTTAAAAGGATATTTCACTAGTCCTGGTTTAGCCGAAACTGATTCCTAGTGCATTATTGACTTGGGATCAAATTGACTTTGGAAGGGTATATATACTGTCTGTGTTTTGCTTTTGTATGTTAAATTCAAAAGTATTGCAAGCTGCAAAAAAATCCGGTTGATTTCTTTTGCCTTCCAACATTTTGGATTGTCTATGTTATTTTTAAAATTAAAAAAATAGAAAAGAAAGTAAATTTCAACTACTAGTATCTTGTCTTCAGGAAACACTCCAGTGATGTTGGCTATTAAGTTCGGTTGCCCGAGTGCTTTCATCAAAGAACTGGTTCAATCACACAGTGCCGATTTAGAAGCCGTCAACCAGCAGGGACATCGGGCATTGGAACTTGCAATTCTTAGCATGAATCTTGCAGTAGTTGGTGAGACATTAACCATTGAACTGGGTGTGGATGTGGTACGTGAAGTAAAGACAGTTTTGGAATTAATCATTCAGTTGGGTGCTGATTTAAAACGCAAAGATACGCAAGTTTTAAAATTTGCTGAAGGTATTGATATTTCATAATGTTGCATTTATAATTAGGATATAATGCATATTACGTTAAATAGAGTATCTTAATTTCAAGTTTTGTTAGTGTTAAGAATACTTTAAAATTTGTCGACTGTTTGCGCGAAATGGCGCTGCGGCATGATTATCTTGTGACGTATGAGTTCGGTTAAAGGTGATTCTAACTAGTATCGTTAAAAGATTTAATCTTTAATCTTGAATTTAGAACAATACCAATAAAGCTTTATTACACCATGCTTATAGCACATGAAAAACCGAAAGCGATTGAAATTCTGAAAGAAGTTTTAGAAGAAAAACTGCTTCAAGTCGTACTGAACGATGACATTGAAAAGGTGAAAGAACTTGTAACGTGTGGTGTAGATATAAATGCTAAATTTATGCGTGTGAAAACTGAGTATGCCAGAGATAGGAAAGGATGGACATCATTGCAAATTGCTGTTGATAGAGGTAATTAAGCTTTGGGCATTGTTAAGGTTTACTCTTTAAAAGCGAATGTACTTTAGTTCCTTCATTGACTTTTAAACTACGTAAACATTACATGCATCTCTTTTATACCTCTTTAAACAGTTCACGTATTTTTTTCCGGATATACTTTGTACGTATGTAAGTTTTGCGTTTTGATTTTTTGTAGGTAATATTCGTATGATTATCGTTTTATACGAATATGGCGCAAGGTTAAATGACCGAGTGGACAGTGGCAACTGGGCTGGTACAACAACACTGTCTCTTGCCTGCGAAAAAGGAGATAAAGAGGTGGTCCAACTGCTTTTGGACATTGGGGCTAACATCCATCTAAAGGATGATAATGAAGATGGTAACACACCGCTGATTACTGCAGTCATGAATAATCAATCAGAAATTGTACCTTTGTTACTCTTGTATGGTGCTGATGAGACTAAAACGAACGACAAGGGTATGTCTGCTGTACAACTAGCGAAAGAGCAATCAATTCAAATTATCTTTCAAAAATTAGACATTGGTAACCTGACGCATAAATGTGTCGATCAAAGCGAAACTCGACAAGATAGACATGATCTTGAAAAGGATTCTTGTCCACCTGTTACTCTGCCAGATTTAACCATAAAACCGATAAAAATGATTCCAATTGGGGACATACAGACAAATGAAGAGTTACTTAATGCTGCAAAAAATGGTAACTGGATAAACGTTGAGAAAGCTATACACGCCGGAGCAGATATAAGGTAAGATATATGAGCATAACAATGAGAGTACTGATATTTCGAACCATACATTAATATACACTACATACAAGCATATCGTAAGCCCATGATACACGACATTATATTACTCTGGATAAATCTCTTTATCGGAATAACAAAAAAATTATGTGTGCTGTGTGTTATTAAAATATCTGGATATTTGCGAAAGCGTTGTTACTTTTAGGTACCGAAGCAAAGACGGTAAGACAGGACCAGCTGCGGCACTTGAATTTGAGAAAAAGTATAGAGATCACATGGTTGGTTTATTTTCAAGCGCCAGTGACAAACAGGTAGATCTTCAAAAAGCCGAGGCCTGTAAAATAGTTGCCAAGAACTTCTTCAATCGAGCCACTTATATGGTCTGGGATGCGATCGAAAAGGAAACGCTTGAGCGAGTGCAAACTCTTCATGAATTTGGGGCTAATATAGGCGTGTCAAGAGATACCCAAGATCCATTAGGTGTTCCTGGAATGCTTGTCCGAAACCAAGATAAGCCTGATATTCTTAACTATTTGGTAGAAACGGATAAGAAAAATTATACTGCAATATTAGTTCGAAATACTCAAAATGAGTCCTGTTTGTCGATTGCAAAAGAAAAAGGCCATCGTGGGTGTGTAGAGTACTTAGTTGCAAGGATAAGCAAAAGGCTACGTGAATGCGTCTATGAGTATGATTTCACAAGTTGTGAATACTTCACTAAATTGGGAGCTGTGCCTGATATGAATGAATCGGGAAAAGAACTGAACAGCTCTATATTGTGCGCTATTGAAAACAACAATTTCGAGATTGTGAAGTTGCTAGCAGAAGCTGGATCAGATCTAAAAACAGTAAGCGTCGAAGTACTTGAAGGAGTTAAAAACAGAAAAATAATGTCGTATTTAAATACCAAACGTTTGAGCCAATTTCTTCGGGATGCAGTTCGCAAAGAAACATTAGATGAAGTAAAGCAATTTCATCAAAAAGGAGGCCAGATAAATGACCGAAACTACTGCGGAGACAGTAGCGTTGATATTGCTGTCAGGACCGGAAACTTTGGAATTGTTCACTATCTACTTTCACGTGGTGGGTCCATTGTTTGTAAAAACAAGCAAGCGCGCACGAATATTCGTCAAGCTGAGCTTCTTGGAAATCAAGACATGGTCAAGTATCTACAGTCTGTAGCCACCGAACGATTTGAACAGGCTTTGAGAGCTGGTGACATAGATGAGCTCGATCAATTATTGGCAATGCCCAACTTTACAATTGCAGATCATAAGATAAACGGAGAAACTCCAGCTACTTTGGCAGTAATGAATCATGGTATCGATCTTATCAAGTGGCTATGGAAGCAAAACATACCGCTGGACAAACCAAATGAAAACGAGGATTATCCTCTTGGATTAGCTGCAGTCAATGGTGATTTTGCGGTGGTTTACTTTCTTGTTCAAGAATGCAAATTAAGCAAAAATGTTGAGGATAAGGACGGGAAAACTCCTTTAAAGCTAGCCGAAGATGCCGGGTGGAAGATCGTAGCCGAGTTTCTAAACACTGGTCGGATTGACAAACAAAAAGTAAAAGAAGGTACAACTTTATTATTCTTTCTAATGGTGTGTGTTAAAAAATGTCTATACAGTTTTGTACTCAGCCACTTGATCTGCATCTATTCTTAGAGGATCAGGTATTATCATTACCGTTTTACAAAACACATTATATAAAATTATATTCAAAGTGTTATTTTAACAATCATTTAAAGTAAGATGGTATGTTTCATTACAGATCAGCCAAAACTAAACCGACGTGAACTTTTAACAGCAGTTCGTAAAGCGAAGATAGGAATTATCAAACAGTTTATTGCGGAAAAGTACCAGCACAGAGAACTGAAAATTAATTGTTGTCAAAGCATGATCTCTGAAGCTGAGCTTCTTCAAGCTGAAGAGATACGAGTAATGTTAGAGAATCATTTGAGAGAGCTACAAGAAGATACATCAGGTTAATTGAAAATAATGTAAAATTTTGTGATAAATATTAAAGTGAACAAGGTGTCCGGAATAACGTGCCACTAACACAACGTAAGGTATCCCTTTAGGTACATTTTAAAAGAATAATTTTCCACAAGAATTATCAAAATTATTCAATCCATTTTGGAGTCACGGGTATTTATATTGGTGGCTCTGGAAGCATCTACTATAAACCTTTATTACCCATAATGTAAAGTGCTCTGACATCAGAGGTGAACAAGATTGTATATATTTGGTTGTATGGTGAAATAATTAAAATCCTTTATATTTTATTTATCAATTAGTGATTTGTTATTGAAATATATGTAATAATAATTTTATGAAGGTATAGTATAAGGAACATTTCAAGCAAATAACTGCAGTTTGGTATTGTTATGAGTGAATATCAATGAAAAAACATATATTTCCTAGAGTTTTGCATTACGGGTAATAAAGGTTATAATAGTAGACAAACGTCTATAATTGCAAAATGGATTGACCAATATTGATAATCCTTGTTAGAAATTACCCCTTATGTGAATGGCTTATGTCATGTTAGTGACACTTCTTGTTCAGTTTATTGCATCTTTTAAATAACTGTAACTAGTACCACTCCCTACATATATACTTGTTAGCATTAAAATATTATAACTCACAAAGCAGATTTTAAATTCTCATGCACCAACAAAATCTGAAAAGTCTCGGAATTTGCCCGTACGTGTCTGCTTTTACAGAAACATAAAATACTGTATTTATATTATATCTTGCGAAGTACCGTGTTATGTAATTTGACTAAACTTTGTTTAAAATTGGCATGTAGATTTCAAACTCACTGGCTCAAAAAAGTCGCAGAGGATTCTTGATGGCTTTTTAGACGCACTTGAGAAAATATTAACCGGAATAAATATGGATGCAAAGAACGACGATCTAAGCAAAAGGGTAATAACTTTATGCTTGAGTATTTTATCTGTTATATATAACACTGCTTGCACTTGGAGCAACATAATGATTACAAATTCAAATGTCATTAGTATTCTGCATCTGTGAATGAAAAAGACGTAGTTCCCCGCGCCTGGTCATTTGCATTTACAAAACCCGATATGCTCGTTTGGAGCGTTTGGATTCATGGCCAAAGTCTACCAAGTTCATGCAAAATTATTTAAAGCATTCCATATATTGAATATGTCTAATGTCTAATAAAACATGTCACTTACGGTTTTTAAATGCAGTTTATTTTGATACGTAGATTGCAATATCAACATGGCTGATTTATTAACTTAGGTACATGTAGATCTGTTTTTAGCTGCTGAAATATAACTTAGGTACATGTAGACCTGTTTTTAGCTGCTGAAATATAGATTCTGCATATGTTTTTTCTTATTGAAGGCAGGAGAAAAAACTAAACAATTGTACAGCGATGTTGCTAAACTTCAGGAAGACATATCAGACCATCTTCAAGATACCAGCAAAAGAAAAAAAGAGCTTGATAAAAAGATGGAAGAGATCACAGATCCAGCAGAAAGGATTGCCACGAGAAACGAAATAATGAAACTTTACCAACAAGTACAGTTTAGAAGTTGTTTTTTTAATATAAACACATTCTGATAATTGCTTATAATTATAATTACAAGTACAGTTTAAATGTTTTTTTGAATATAAACATATTCTGATAATTGCTTATAATTACAAGTACAGAATAGCTTATAATTACAAGTACAGGTTAGATGTTTTTTTGAATATAAACCTTTTCTGATAATTGTTTATAATTACCTAATTTACTTTTAGTTCAGAAGATTTAAGGTATGACGCAACTCGCCACCATGCATCACACGATGTCATTTTGCATTGATTCTATAATAATAAACCGAGTAGGATTTTGCAGTACAAGTGTTATACATTTTTAGAAACAGCATATTCTGTTTATTTAAGCAATGATATAAATTAAATTAATAGCGCAGCCACTAAAAACTATTACTACTTAAAAAACATTAAAACCAAGCATATTTTTGTTTTTCTTAATTTTATAAAAGTTGTGATAAAAAACAAAGTATTTTTTTTATTTTCCAATGTATTCTGTCAGTGTTCACAGAAGTGCGTCACTAGTATTCTTTAGATTTTAGTACTCTTTCAAATGTGGTTTTGAAAACCCCATGTTCAAATATCAATATTTGAGTTATATTAATAATCACGCCAAAAACTAGAAAACAGCTGACGTTCCTTTTTTTAAGTTGAAACATTTCTATTTTCGGTAGAAAAGCTTAAAAATATGCAAAAGCATTTTTGAAATTAAAGTTTAAAAAATCTGAGGAACACGTGTATTTCCTCACGTCCATGTCTATTTCGTATTTAAATCAATTTCTCTTTTTTGCATTTCTTTCTACTCCCGGATTGGTTAAGATAGCGCCGGGAGGAATCATAGTAACATTATGTAACAGATATGACTCTTCAAGTTAAATATCCATGGTACATATCTTTGATTACTTTTATGATAAATAATTTGAGCTAAAATATTTTCCTTACATGGCGTTCAAATGTCGTTTGAGATATTTGGCACTTACTTGACTTTAAATTAACATAATCTCGGGTAGCAAGCAAAAAAATGCATATCTAAAGAGACATCAATGACATTTCAACGCCAATTCAATTTATTTTATGTTAAATGAAATTTTTTTTTATTCCTTGAGTTGCATCACACCTTAAACCCAATTCCGTAATGTAATTGTACGTAAATGATTCTGGAATCGGTCTAGAACAAAAAATACTTAACTTCTCTCCTGGCAGTTACGTATTCTTTTAATAATAATTTTTGCTTAGATGCAATATAAAAAATGGCACCTATTGCTTGAACTATAATGTTTGTATTTCGTAGGCCTAAACATGTCTTTCTGATTTTTTCTTGTAAATTTATTCGTGTTTTCTCAACATTCATATAAAACATAATTTCACAGCTTGAAAACACTATAAATTCGTATACGATTTTTCGACGCATTCGTGACGTAAATCGTACATATTTGATAAAATCCGTTAAGAATACGTCTCGCAACTAGTCTGATTTGAGTGACTTTTCATACCCCTCGGTCATGTGGTTAGTAGGTTAGATAGCGGCGATGTATGTATTTTTCAAACATAATGGATTGTGTGTGGATACAGCCTGGAATATTAACGATCATGTAAATCACTTTTCAGTAACGACCAGTGATTCGGCCTCGATTGGATCCTTTCATATTCATATTTGTGCAAAATTAGTGTAGGCACGTCACTGGAAACTTTATTCAAAGATATTCAATAGACATGACCTGAAAATGTTTTGTGAGTTTTAGGCATTAAAAACAATTAAAAAATAAGTACAAAAATTACATACATGTCATTTGAGCCGATAAGTACTTGTATCCAGAGGCAATTTCCACTATTTTTGTTGAGGATTTTTGGCCACTTATTTTTCATTATATGACACCTGTTTTTGATCTTTACTATTTTCGTCTATATATTAAACACGGTTATACATTTTGGTTTTAATCACATCTGTTCTTGTTGAGGCACATTTATGAATGTATATAATAAAGAAATATTCCTGGTGTGTGTTCAGCCTCCAGGCCTTAGCAAACAGATTCGTTCTATGTGCACATAAAAAGGTCACTTAGTGAAAGTACCAAAAAAATTGATTACCCGTGCAATTACAGAATTTACGAAAGGGATAACTGTTATGGATGTCTCTAACAGCATCTGATGTGTCACAAGATATTGCCTCTTTTTTCTTATAGGTCAAAACCTCAAATGCTGCATTGACTATACTAGAAAGGAAACAACGAACTGTAACAGAAAAACAAAAGGCGATACAAATCTTCAAGAAAAATAAGCATCAGTACAAATTTTTTGAAACAATTTGTACTAAAATTGATTCATATCTTATTAATATTAAGGTAATACATAATTATGAAATTGAAGGTAGATTTAAAATGCATTAAATTAATATATAGCTTCAAAAGAAACATGTATCCATGTTGATGCCAATATAAGACAATGTACTGCGAAAAAGGTGCTAAATAATTATTTTTACCGGTAATATGAATGACACAGTCCACTTTTTGTGTACGGGCTTAATGGTAACAAAAGACTTGAAGAGTAATGAAAATACAACTCTTCATGTTAAACTTGATCTAGATGAGGACATGCATGCACTATTTCACTAAATGTATGTTTCGGAAATGCGGTGGTAGTTGGAAAAAGAGAATTGTACCAGGTGCAATAAACTGAGTAGCCCCACTTTTTAAATGCTATTTTTTATTATGTTGAAAAAACTATCCAGTGCATCATAAAAGAATAATTTCCATCAAGTTTGATTCATTTTGAAGTCATAGGCACTTTTGAGCATGGCTTTGGGACTTTGCCTTTATAGACTACCATTAGGTGCCTTCCCTTTTCCCATTCTAGTCTTCGTTTATACTTGTATATCGCTGGAAAATTATAATATTGTTATATGGATACATATTTTGTTCCCTCATGACATCGCAGAACAACATTGCATGACAGGTTACAATGGCAGCTATCACAGCTAAAATACACATACTTATGACTTTTTAAATTAATTGAGCAGTTTTGATATTTTATTTTCCTTAAAAATGCACCTAGTAAGTGAAAGTAAATGCTGTGTCAGTGAGTCTGCATTACTAATTAAAGACAAAGCTGCACATTTTTGTTGATGGCAAACTGTGTCATATACATTATGTTCTATAACTTTTTTCAGTTGTCCTTTTCTAATAAAGAAACAGACAAACAGGACCAAAATGAGACGAAAATAAGGCTACACACGGTCTCTGGTGAGGAAGGAGCCAATTTTGAAATCGTTAAACCTGCATATCACTCATCGGAAGACAAAGTCATAAAAAGTGTAACGTATACTTTTATCATTTCGGTGTTATGTTACCGAAAAAAATTTTAAAAACGAGAAGGCAATAGGAAATATTTGGATGAAGCTAAACTTAATCCTTTAACAAAACATTCAGTTGCCACATAAACACCTTTTGACAAGCGCTATTTTTTGTCCATTACATATATGAGAACTCAAGTTACTCTGTCGGTACATTTTCTGCAGGACGTCTCCCATCTTAAATACACCGGACGCTGCCAAAAGATTTGCTGTAATGCAACTTTATACGCCTATACCCACTCACGGTAAAACCCGCCAGTGTAATCTTTCTGCATTGAAACATGTCTTCCTAGCATACAATAACATAGTTAATTTTACATAAAAAAATTCACTTCAGGGCTTCCGTAAGATTAAGAGTGTCATAAAAACGCAAATTGCCTATGCTGGTTTGGAGGAAGTTGATAGTACAAGCTTGCCGCAAGATAGATTAGACATGTGGGCTGTGCATTCCGAGTTAGATCACGTCATAACAAACGCAGCATATCGCTTAACAATGTTTTACCAAGTCCAGCTTAAAAATATGAGAGGTATAAATGACCATTTCTGTTTTATGCGAAACACTTTGTTTTTAGTATTTTAGCAGTTTGCAGATGTTTGTTTGTCTTAATGCGGTTCATGAAATAAACAACATGCACATATACCTTTAATCATTTTCGCACATGCAAATGGAAATTATTGATGCCGTTGTATAATTTGCTAATGGCACATGTGTACTTGAATTTTATTGACACAGCTACTGCATATTCCGATAATGAAAGTCAGCGGCCGTCAGAGTTGTTTGGGTGTTACTGCTCTGCTTGGGTGATACATGGCTTCCTCAGTGATAAGTATCAAGATTCTAATGTAAATGCACCTCTGGCGCAACAATTTGTTAAGCACATTACCACATCAGATGCAGTTGATATAGGCAGTGAAGGAACCAAGATCGCACACATTTTGCTGAAGTTAGCTGGGATAAAGGTACATTATATAGATATGCTTATTTATATTTCTGACTATTAGATCTTTTAGGTTTAGCTAAAAAAAAATGATTTATGTGTTACAGTCATTCTAATTCAGTCTGAATAAATCCATCCGTTAGTGTTCAGTACCTTCTGGTCTTAACCATAGTCAGTTTTTGTTTATTATCTCGAAAAGCAGAAGGACGATAATGCCTTTATTTCATATAAAGTGTCACGAAAATCTTAACACCAATCAAATTGCAGTTTACAATAATAGGTATAACAGCGGTCTAAGCGGGTAGAGAATCGATCACATACATTCTATCCTATCCTGAGTTTATCTATAGTCCGTTAAGCAAAAGGCAAGCTCCCCGGTGATACCTATTCAGAATGAGTCAGCATGATAGAGTAGACGTGGTAGGCGACGATCACACAGAGAGAAACACTTATCTCGGTGGCAAAAGTTTAATGAGTGACGTAATTATTTCACTCTTGTTAAATTGAAGGAATATAACAAAAATTGACTATGGTTAAGCCCAGACGTTAGTTGAGAAGGTACGGAGCACTAACGGATGGATTTATTCAAACTGATTTTAATAATTGAAACCAGTAATAAGTGTTCGCCCCCGTTACTTTTCTGCTATCCTTTTCTGACGTTAATAATCTGACTTTCTTTTCCCATTAATTATCCGAAACTTTTAAATCACCGAATTAAAGTTGTCGGATAATTAACGGGAAAAGAAAAGTCACATTATTAACGAGACTAAGAATAGCAAATAAATAATTATTGAAAACTAACGACTGGTTTTAATTAGGATGGTGTTACAGTGAGACAGCTGTACACGAATAATGTTCAACATGAACTATTTTATTTTTTATTTCGATATCAGTATAAGCTTAAAGTTGGTTTGTTTTTCAAATATAAATTAGGTTTGTTTAAACTTTCGTTACCAATTACGCAGTTGTTTTAAAATCACTGTAGCTAGGAATCAAATGAAAAATCAAAATACGTACGTTTAATGCAATGTAATATTTATTGTTCATTCAGGTAGAACTTCAAAACTCACAGGAAAAAACGACGTCCTCCCCGACGTTGTCAAACATTTGTACAGCTGGATCACTTGTTGTTCCATCTGACGGCGTATACGCGAATGTATATGTAAGAGAAAATAATAAGATAAGATGGGAAGACATCGGTTATTATTACGGCACCAAAGACATGGCACAGCACTATGTATATGTTAAAGAAGACGAAAGCAAAAACAAAAAACAGTACTATGCGTATGACGACAAAGGCACAGAGATAGAACTTGACCAGGAAAACAATAAAGGGATTCTGAAGCAATTAAAGGCAATACAAACTGATCTAAGTTGTTTTGTTGAAGGTGAGTTGTATTATAATTTTTTTTCGCACGGGGACTTGGCGAAATTAAATAACTTTGCAACAGGGTATTTGTTTTCAATGATAAAACCATTCTACTTGTTGCTCCATCTCACATGCAGTATTTAGATTCCTGACGTATGATGGTGTAAAGCTATGTGAGACATGCACTGTATTATGTTACAGTTAATTATCCATGTGTGTATTGGAAATTTTTGTATTTTCGAAAAAAGTCTAGTGTTCCTTGATGTCAATTAAGTTGGTTCCTTTTTTCTTTTAATAATTCCTTTTTTCTTCTAATCACTTAATAAAGAAAAGGGAGCTATTTTTTCCCCTTACTTAATAAGGAAAAAAGGAACAAACTTAATTGACATTGTTCTTTAAGCTGTTTAAAAAATTAAAATATTTATAATATATGCCAAATGATGAGATATAAATAAAACATATACTAGGTCTAGTACTGATTTTAATTTTTACATTTAACCTTTAGCAGTATATCCAAAACTGGTCAGGTGTTATTATAATCCCATTTATTTTTTCTAAAGATGATGATAAACGTATTGTTAAACTTGAAACGAGAAAGCAAATTCAGGATCATCTGAAAAAAAATCAAGATGAATTATCCGAGTTAGCCAAACAAAGCGAAGCGTCTGCTAAAGACTGGAGTAGCCATATCCTCCAAACAGTTAAACATCTAGAAGGAGACATGAAGGACAAGGTATAATAACGTGTGGGTTGGATTTTGAGTCACAGTTAAATGGTTTTACACCGGGACATTATTAACTATAGTTCAAAACCGTTAATAAATAAGACACCGATTAAAACATATCCATTTTTCTTAATGTAGTGAGTCGCAACTAAAACAACTCAAATCGATTTTACAAAAATAAGCCAAACCGTGTGTGGACGCAGCATTAATCGACTTCTCTCTAACAGGCGTATTCTAAACTAGTTTGGAAAACGTAGTGTAAAGGCAAAATAATTTAGAAAGCTGTAAGCTATGGAATACTGTTGTGCTATGACAGCTGTATATACTCAACTTTTTGTAATTAGGTTGCACAGCAAGTGCAACCTATTGAGATTGTATCTTTTTTTTTTTCCTTTTTTTTTTCTTTTTTTTTTCTTTCTTTTTTTTTCTTCCAATTTTCAAACATCTATATTTTAGAAACGCTTTGAGCTACAGGTACCAAACTTGAGGTG
>JAOXYB010018794.1:0-18133 GCA_028565635.1 Phoronis ovalis | reverse complement strand
GTGTATACATACACGCACACACGTGGTTGGGTGTGCGTGCGTGCGTGCGTGCGTGTGTGTGTAGCACCATGTCTTATATGCAGATGATATTTAGAGTCTACCCAACCCCAGTCTGAATAAATTCATTTGTTAGTTTGGGCTTAACCATAGTCAATGTTTGTTTGTTATCTCGAAAAGCAGAAGATTAATAATCCCTTTCTTTCTATATGAAGTGTCACGAAAGTATTGACACCAATCAAATTTCAGCTTATAGTAATAGGTATAACAGTGGACTAAGCGGCTAGGTCTATCACACGCATGCTCTTATGCCTCGGTTTATCAATAGTCCGCTAAGCAAAAAACCAGCTCCCTGCGATACCTATTCAGAATGAGTCATAATGATAGAATAGACGTGGTAGGCGACGATGGATCACGCAGAGAGAATGGGTTATCTCGGTTGGACAAATATTAATGACGTAACTATTTCGCTCGTGTTAAATTGGACGAATATAAGAAAAATTGATTATGTTTAAGATATAAAAGGATTTGAAATTTTGGTGACGTCACAAGGCTTCAAACCTATCGTTACTATTTACTAAATTCCTTTATAATAATCCTAGAATGAATAATAACAGGGTATTTTGATCTTTAAGCTGTATGGGTGAAAGGTATTGACTTCAGAAGCTGGAAAATGTCGGCCAATTAAATGTCCACTTATTTCTATTCATGTGACGGGGACAGAAACTCTCCATTCAAATGCTTGGAGAAAGTGATATTCTTACCGCTTGGGAGCTGAACTTGTTCATCACGATGCGAGTCTCCTCATGTAAGACCACATGTCTAGAACCACGTCTTGTATACGAAAATAAATATTCTATCGCGACCCGTTCAAGAGATATAAGAATTTGATTTGTTAAACTCACGCGCACATTTTGGCATAACGTTTCGTCATCAACAGACTTTGACTTCTCCGGTAGACTTTTTCATAACTTAACTTCAACAGCAGGCCTTGTTGCATTAAAGAACCTAGTGATTTTAGTTCAATGTGATAAACTATCTTATTGCAGTTTGAAACAATCTTTATGGAATCCCACTTATCGCCAGTCTACTTGTCGAACAATTTGGAAAGCTTTAGGTAACATTTCTACATCGATACTTTTATTTTTTTATGATATTTTTGTTTAAGATATAAAAGGATTTGAAATTTGCGAAGATAATATAATGGATTTACTGCAACCAAAAGTAGTAAGTGTGTATCCATCCAATTCCAGTATTTTAACATTTGGTAATTTCAGGGGGCAGATTAAGGACATTAAGGGAGTTGGGGCCAATAAAACATGTACTAAAAACAGCAGAATATATATATAGAATATTTTTTTTGTTTTGAATTTTATCATATGTTATAACATTGGATTCATCCATGTGTTTTAATAACCATATACATTTCCTGAATTTAAGAAAGGTCTAAAAAGATTGCTTAAAATTAATAATACCATTATTAGTCGGATCTACGTTATATTAGCATGTGGCAGTATTTACCTATTGCAGGGCATTCTAACAGAAAAAGAAACATGTCTAAACTTTGACTATATCGAGAAATTAATAATCTTATTTACGTATAACTGACTGCTCGTGCATTTTGAAATACATATATTGTATCCATTGCAGATTTGCAGACGCCAGGTGGAATATTGCAACGATTTATTTTACTCTATATTTTAAGAAAACGTTAAAATTAACAACAATTAATAACGTCATCGATGCTGCATACTTTCGTAGGGTGAATAGGTCATCTGTCACCTTTCTTATTGACAGTACTTCCCTCAGAATTGAGCCGCTAAGACTCCGTGAAAACTCCGAGAACGAACCAATTATTGTCGCTTCATGTGACAATCAGGTAAAAACAAGATATCCAGTCATGAGTGTTACTGATGTAAAAGTTTGCTTCACATTCAAATGAATAGGCACTTATTAATCAAACATTTACTCCTATCATCGTTTGGCTGCTGAAAAACACGTGCAGTTTATAGTAGTAATGTGATTCAATAGACTAGTTGCATACACTTGCTGGAGGCACTGTCGTGACCACAGTTTGATAGAAAAATTAGCAATTAACAAGAATCAAGTAACCAGATTGTTGTTTTTTTTGGCTGAAACAATTGTTAATAGGACCGCCCATCCTTACCGAAATTATTTTGAAGTACCCCCACCTATGACTCCATTCCCAAAACCAGCATGCACGCTGTATTTGAACTCAGCGGGGATCTCAACCGTACCTCCACCAAGTGCATGCAAATCGTATATTTCTTTAATTTTCCAGTTTTTAGCGTTTACATGTACATGTTAATATAAATGTATTGATACATTCCGTTGTTTTTGCACAGGAGCACGTGCAGTCTGTGGGTAAAGGGGTAGAAGTCATAGTACCTTCAGAGGTGATAGCGGACCGGATATATCGCATTAGAGGCAGATTTGAACGGCTAATAGAAAATGTTTTAAATGAACCGCTCTATTTAAGGATTACTTTCAGGTACTTAAAAATGTAACACTAGGAATGTGGTAACTTTTAGGTCCTTTTATTTTCATTGTTTCTAAGTATTCTTTCTCGGCGTTAAGTTATAGCAAACACCAGTTAACGTAGCAAATGGAGTTTTACAGTTTAAAAGAACTACATTTCAAGCATGGTACTAGGTGCCGCCACTGTCGGATTAAAATTGTTCCCAGAGTTCTGCGCTTTGTGAATTAACAGTCATGCAAGCTCTTTGCGCGGTGTGTGACTACTAACCACATCTAGTGCACGATAATAACCTAATGGATTAATAATAGCATTAATCGCTTCTATTGTGCAGGTTGTTTGATTCGAAAGGTCACGAAAAAAATACCTTTAAACACTATTTGTTGAATCCAGGATGTAAAGAGTTGGTGATTCATGAATTAATCATGTCGGCGAACTTCAGTACAGCTGATATCGGCGGCATTGTGGATGTATTCGCTACTTCTAGTGTGATGTTCCTGGGTTCTTGCATTAGCAACAATGAGGTGCAAATTGTGAATGATACTGCCTTTATGAACATCGTAGAGAAAATCCAGCAGCGCGTAACAACAAAATCACAGTCAACAGTTACCACTGCTGATTTTACAACTGAAGATGGACCCACTATTGCCACAAACCAGATTTATATTACTATAGAGAAACATCAAACAACAACGGAGTCTGCCACAACAGGTCAGATTAAATCATCACTTTCTTTTCTATATTATAATAGGAATTTGAATTTTGGAAATCAATTAAATGTTTCATTACTTTCACGTCCCACGTGAACCTGCCCAGTAGGAATTTCAAGTCGATTTGTAAATAGATAATGAAAAGTAGAAGTACAACAAAAATAATTCCAAATATTAACTGTTTCAGAAAAAATAATCATTAGAAATGCTATATTCTGTAGTCCAGACTGTTTTCTGCATATTATTATTGTAATATCATTTATTGTAAAATATCATGTAAGTCCTTAAAATGTCAATACTTGCTTTATTTAATATATGCTGTTTTGGTATATATGCAGAACAGTCTGTACGCAGACAATTTGAACACCAGATGTCACTGAAAACATATACTAAATGAGTGATTTTTGACAGTGACATCTGCTGTAAGATAGACAAACTAAATTAAGTGTTGCTCACAGGAAGCAGTTACTTTCAACCAATCAGAACACTGGATGTCTTTTGGAGCAATATTGTTTTATGTCTGTCTAATGTGTGTGTTTTACTGTAACTGCAATCATGTCTGATAAATACTCTGCTGCTTTAAAAATTGAAAGTATAAATTACGCTATGAAAGAGTCTTAAATATTCGTTTGAAGTTAATGATTTGCAAATAAAAGTCATGTTTGGATATTTGGAAGAGAGAGAGAGAGAGAGAGATGTTTTTTTTGTATTGCACCAACTGGATATGGAAAAAATTTAACTTTTGAATTAGCACCAAGATGTTTTAACTACTTGTTGTCAAATGGAAATCGTTGTCATAAAATATGCACAATAGCAATAATTTCTCCACTAAAATCAATAATTAAGGACCAAACTTACAAAATGCAACAACTAGGATTAGATGTTTTTTCTCTGTCAGAGGGTAATGCAAAAATAAGCGATTTGAAAACAAAAACATTTGAAATAATAATTGGAAGTCCGGAATCTTGGTCGGGACACGGAAGAAGGGTTTTTAGTAGTGATGAATATGTAGAATTTCAAAAGTGCTTGAAGGCAGTATTTGTGGATGAAAGCCACGGCATTAAAAAATGGTAAGTTTAAAATTGCTTTAACCAATGAATGAATTAATTAATTATTAGAGTATGTAAAACTAAACATATTTTTTAAATGCAACTTAATCGCAAAATCCTAAAGTTAATATTTTTTAGGAAAATACGTACAATACACTTATGTTTAGAAATAAATATAACTTACACACTAAAAATTTACCTTTGTTGTCAAAAAGGAGTATTGACATGCAATTCTTCTAAAGTAATACTCTAGTTTACACTCTGTTTTGTACAAAAATTGATATTTTCAAAATTAATATTAAAGCTTTATATAGTGGTTTATCATGTTCTGCCAATAATTGGTGTGTTGACTTTAGATCCTTTTTAATTGGTAAGGGTGAAGATAACATTGCAGCTCCTGCTTTTAGGAAGGGGTATAGAAATATCAAGATACTTCGGTCACTAATAGGGGCGCTACCATTTATAACTCTGACAGCAATTGCTTCAAAAAATCTTATCAGGTATACAAAGAAAGAATTGGGAATGTTTGATTGTCTACATGTGGAAATTAGTCCCAACAATCCAAACATTAAATACATTGTCATGGCAGTTGAAGATAATCTGTACATTAATTTATTTGGCTAATAAGCTCCGTTTGGAGGGTTCGAAGATGGACAGATATCTGGTATTTTGTAGGAAACGGGACCATTGCTCAGAACTTGTTGAACTGTTTGTAGATGAGTTGGTTGAAAGCATATGCTGACCAAGTAGGAAAGAAAGATCACACGAATACATTATGCGCTATGTGTCATAATAAAACTGATACTGATATACATAAATTTATTATCAATTCATTCGCAGATCCAAATGGGACATTTCGTGTAGGATTTTGTACTACGCAAACAGCATTCAGCATGGGTGTAGATTGCAAGGGAGTTTATAATATAATACACTACGGGCCTGCCAGGATTACCTCCAAGAAACTGGCAGGGCGTGACGAGACATATCAAAAGTATCATTTGCCATAATGCTCAAATATAAAAATGTACAACATCAACAAAAATATCAAAGACTATGAAGCGCGTCGTGTATTACTTCTACAGGATTGTGTCGATAACATTGAACCAAGTGAAATAAGACATAACTGTTGTGATATCTGTACTGTTAACTTCAGTTGTAAATGCAAAGGTACTGATCATTTTACGTGTAAAATTAAATGTATTGATGAAGAACAGGTTTTCTCCTCTTGAGTTAGCACTCACTGAAAAAAAAATAGACTTTGCTGAAGTTCAGCAGGTTGATAGTGACGGTGAGGAGTGTTAGGACCAGTGACAGTAGTGTTGAGATGTCACGTAAGAAAACACTAAATTTAGTGTATTCAAGCTCAGAATCAGAAGACTGACATCAGTGTGTAAAGTTGCCTGCATTTTAGTATAATTAACTGAGTTATTCTAAATGACTGTATTCAGGATAGTTGTTTGGCTATATCTTGTTTATTTTTGCTTCCTTGAATTTAATTGTTCACAAATACTGTTATTTTACATGAAATTATCTAGTCTGATGTAAACTTTAATTTGTAGAAATTGTGCCTGGAAGTAATAATTCCCTGACTGTGTGTGATGATTGTTTATATCCTGAATAAAAGCGAAATTTTGACTAAACCCTTGTTTATTTTCTAAACTGCCAGACATATGTGAAATCATGACATTTTTTAAATAAATAAAACAGGATTTAAAAAGTGACTTTTAAAGGTTTTCCATTTCATATGGAATCAGTTTTGGTTTAGCTGTTGTCCATGATGGACTCGCCTATTTCAACTGAGAAGTTCTGTCATGGATGTGGTGTGAAAAAACACCCAAAGATTTTTATTATTTAGTGCGTCAAAAACTACCTTATAGAGAAAAAGTAAAAACAACCCAGTGCTTAAATTTAGAAGCAACTCTTACTGTAAGCGTAGATATTGACACCAACTGTGTGTTGTGTAGAAACTGTAGCAAGAAAATTAACATTGTCATTGGAAAACGCGAAAAAGCTGTTCGTCAGAAAAAGGATTATGGGAAAAGGTTTCGGGCCCCAGTGAAATCACCAGGGTTACTTCAGTCGCCAACACAGTTTCAAACTCCCAAAAGATTTTAAAAACATACGCCAAAAGTTAAGGTAAGTAAAAATAAACAGTTGTTCAGTTTCATTTGTCTATAAAATAACTTTTAAAATATTTCAAAAAGTTATCCCTGTGATACATCAAATTTATTAAACATTTTATAAAACTTGTTACTAAAGCTTAACATTTTGTTTTGGAATTAAACGTGTACAACTTTGTTTTCTATAAAAGTGGTTGTAAACTGTAATGAAAATCAGTTTATAAAGCTTCCAAAGGTTTTATTGAAATTGAATAATTTCCTTTTGTAATGATCAAGTTTAAATATAGTTGACTCATTTCTCTTTTGTAATATCTCTTTAAAACAAGGAGTTGCTAAACACGCAAGTGTTTGAGCTAATTCACCCTTGAACAGTTATAAAATATTCTATAACAGACAGTAGCTAACAGTCACTGAGTTATTTATATAATACTAATATTATTTTTGCATGTAATAAACATATATCAATCCTTAATTTTGTAGGAAAGCAATGAAGGGTCCATTGTAGATGATGTAGTTGTACCGAAGAAGCCCGTAAGGAAAACATTGTTTCAGAGGAAAACGCAAAACTATTGTTCTGCACAGGACCTGTCAGTGTCAAACTGGTGGTATATACAAAGGATATTCGCCAGTTTCCGTAACAGAAAAAGCCCGTATGTATATTTCTAAATCGTAGGCAATTGTCCGAGTCTACGGAAATCTGAGCGAGTTCCCAGCAACTTACGCGAGTCTACGGGAAATGACGGTTCGAGTAGCAGGAATTTTGGTATGAAACCCGGAAAATGGGTTCGAATGGTAGGAAACAGGTCCGCGAATGCGGATTGACGGTTCGAGTCCACGCTGGTTAGGTAGGCCTGTATAAGAAAACATTTTAAAACAAAAAATATTATCAGTGGCAAGTTCGGTGGATATGTTCAAAATTAGCAAGTACAATGATGTTTAATAACAGTCATAGATATTTTATCAAAATATAACTGTACTAAAAGTATAAAAACTAAATCTGCAGAAGAAGTATTACATGCATTTAAAGAAATTATAAAAACTGGTAGAAAACCAGACAAGCTTCAACCTGATCAAGGTAAAGAGTTTACCAACCGTAAATTTCAAGGATATTTAAAGAATGACATGATACATTTTTTCACTACAAAATCTGGTCTGAAAGCTAGCGTACTCGAAAGGTAGAATCGTACGCTGAAGAGAAACATGTACAAGTATTTTACGGCTAACAATACTCTTAACTTTTGTGGATGGCTTACTAGATTTAGTAGATGGTTACAATCAAGCAGAACACAGAAGAATAAAAATGGCTCCCGTAAACGTGACTGAAGAAAATGAGGACTGTCGTGCACTAATTTATACAGTAAAACCCCCACGCGTTTAAATTAATTTATATTTAATGTTTGAGATCAAGTGAGACGGGTAAGTTGCGATCGCCTTTTGCGAAAGGTTACGAGCAAGGATGGACAGATGAAATATTTACCATAGCCGAACGCATAGATGGTTGGCCACCTATGTAAAGAATTAACGTTACAACTGAGAACTGTTAGATAGTGGTATTTACGAACAGGAATTTGTGAGAATCATTAAAACTGATGATTTGTATAAAATAGAAAAAATCGTTAAAAAGAGAAAAAGAAAAGGAATTACGGAATATTTTGTAAAGTGGCAAAATTACCTCGAATCCATGAATATAGTTGGGTAATTAACCAACGTGGAAAAGATATAAATAGTGACATAGTATGTAATGAGCTTCATTTTACCATGGACCGTTCAAGCTTCTACATGATTTTGCCTAGCAATAGCTGTAAAGTCTATTTTCCTAACAATAAGCCGCAAAACTATCGTACAAAGCTGGCTCATCCTATTTCATTGTCTGGAGAATGGGAAGTCGCTTTGATAGAAATGCAATATCCTCGTACCTGGAATAACGTCAAGTGTAATAGTATCGTTACGTATAAAGATGGAGACGGTGAAAAAAATATTATACTTACGCCTGGCTATTACGAAAGTCCTCGTCAATTGCTGTTAAGCATTACCAGGGATTTTACAGACAAGGGAAGACAAAATATTAGTCTTAATTATAGTAAAGCCTGTAGACATTTAACTGTTATAGTAAATGGAGGCGCGTACATCAGTTTTGGTGAGGACTTATCTGTTATGCTAGGATTGAACGGGCCACTCACAATTAATTAGAGGTACACTCAAAGCACTTCATCCTGTGGATTTGGATCTTGGTTTTCATTCATTGTACGCTTATTCAAATTCAATTAGTAGGTGGCTCAGAGTCTACTTCATTACGCATTGTAAAAGTTAGTGGTCGCAATGGTAAGAATGTCACCAAGAATTTTGAACATCCAATTTATCTCCCCTTGGACAAAAACAAATTGGATACAATTGAAATAGATATAAGCAGAGACACAGGATAACACTTTCAGTTTGGAGTAGGTAAAGCTACCTAAACACTTCATTTTAGACGAACACGATATTTATAATGGAGGACTCATATCATGGTCAAGCAGGACTGGGCTTGTCTAAATTTGTAGGATCACGTGTTCAATACGGAGGAGGCTTAGATGGAATGATCAGTAGAATGATGTGTACACTTATTCCTTTTCCTAAAACAGAACAACGCACCATTCAAAAAGGGAGACGCAAACGTAATCCCACGCCTTTTATATCACGTGACAAAATTGACAAAACCATGCACGCTATGAGTATAAAGCAAACACTAACTAAGAAAGCACACAGACGAACAAATAGCAGCATAGTGAGAACTTCTACTTATAACTAACAATATGGAAGGGAATAAAACGGAACTGGACGTATTTTCAAGAGCACAGGCACAAACTTCCTTCATATTGAAGAAATTAGAGCTACTAATGCTATAACAGAAACATCAGCCGTAATCGAATTTGAATTAAAGGGTCTCCCGATGATCTAATACATCGATACAGAAAATATATTTCTTTACATGTTTGCAAACTAACTAAAGCTGATGGGCCTGAGACAGATCCAAATGCTCATGTGAAACCTAACGCTACATTCACTGTTTAGTTATGTTGCTGTCGAAGTGGGTGACAATCTCATTTCTGCAGGTAACAACACGCATGCATACAGGGCAATGATCGAAACCCTGTTGATTTATGGACCGGCAGCTAAAAATAAGGAATCCATGCTTATTGCAAAAATGTTTTACGAAAGAAACCGCAGGACAACACGAACAATGCGATCCAAGTCCAAACCCTCCACGTATATTAAATTATGGACTAAAAGAACGGAACGATTGTTTTAAGAGAGGGAGATCGGTGGAAATGCAGGGTCGAATGCATGGGGATGTCTGTCAACAAGACACACTAATTCTAAGTAATACAAACAGATTTAAACTGAGACGAAACAACCATGCTCTTTGCATTATGTCTGATACCGATGCTCTAGAAAAGGTTGTTATTGAAAAAGCATCTCTGTTTGTTCGAAAAGTAAAACATGCTCCAATGTTACAAATGCAGCACGAAGAAACTGTACAGACTGCCAAGTGCCCTATTAAAAAAGTGGAGGTAAAACTTGTAAACATGTCAAATGGTCAGAGAAACGTATCTCTACCTAATGTATTTACTGGAGAAATGCCTACGCGCCTCGTTTTTCGGTTGATGACGACGCTATTGCTGGTACTTATAAAAATAATCCGTTTAATTTAACATAACAACCTCAGCCAGCTCTCGATAAACATTGGAGGTGAAACCATACCTAACAAACCATATAAGTTGGAATTTTTGACTGGGGATGGGCGAAATTTTATAAGAGCTTATACAGATCTGTTTACCACAACCGGGCTTATCCACCAAGGCAGAGGAAACAACGTTTCTAGAAATGATTACTACAAAGGTTATACACTATTTGCCTTTGATCTGTCGCCAGAATAAGTCATAACCCACTTTACTCCAACGAAGCGATGTAGATTTCTAAAATGAATACTGAGCAACTTGAGTACGTTTTAAAAAATGATTCTTTTACTGCACACTTTTTTTGTGGTGTGTACGCCGAAGATGAATTACCAAATACAGTGACACAATATCCCGCATTTTACGTGGCAAATACAGATCCATCGGACATGCCTGGACAACACTGGGTTGCATTTTATATCGATGCTGCTGGGAAAGGAGAATTTTTTGATTCGTATGGTTACCCGCCAAAGTTTTACTCGGTGGATGTTGTTATATTTTTAAATGATAACTGTACTTCTTGGGATTATAATATCAGACGTCTACAAAGTGACTATAGTTTTGTGTGTGGTCAATACTGTGTGTTTTATTTGATGTATCGTAGTAGACACGTAGAACTGTATACTATTTTAAACATGTTTACCAATGATGTGTATTACAATGATTTTATAGCGAAACAAATTGTTAGTAATAATTTTAACACTGATTTAAATTTGATTGATAGAAAGGATTATCACAGATAAGTTGTAAATCACTAAAATAAAGGAATTGTTTCTTCTACGTATTGTTTTATTTTTGTTTATATAGGCGCAGTACACATTTTAATTTCTTTAAGCATTCCTTCGAACAATACAAAAGTTTTCTCATTATTGTTCTCAGAATGGGAACTAGTACAGTTTTTAGCAGACGACCTCCTGACTCTATGATTTGCTTTTTCTTTTTATGAGTGGTGTCCTTGCTAGCTATCTTTAACAAAGCCTTTCTGTGTTTCTTATTAGATCGTCCATTTCTTCGTTCGTCTTTCTTATTGAGCCGTGCAATGCGTTATCAATACACTCGCATAACAAATTTAACTGTAACATCTTCCAAGAGTACCAACGTTATTTAATCAGAAAATTAGCGTAACAAAAATAAATTAGGATTCTTTATTAATTATGTTACAAGTAGTGAATCAAGAGTCTTTGTATATAATTTACTAAACTTGCAATAATTTATAGAAAAAATGTAAAATAAAATTAATTAGCAATAAAGTTATATATTAGTATCAGTTATATACCAACAAGATCTTGTAGGTTTTGTGTATCAACCACAGTAAATTTTTAACGAACTGTTTATTCTCATCAATTAACAGATATTTAAATACAAAATAGACCTTCTGCCTGTGCTCAAATGGTATGATACAATTGTAAAACTAAATTGTTTGCTATCGTTTGCCACGAAGTTCGACCCCTCGATCGAAGGTCCTCACTATAAAATTCGACATCACAAACGAAATACTACTATATCATAGGGTCGCACATTGTTGCAAATGGTAGTAATCCATTAGGAAAGACATTTATTGTGATGTAGTTTATCTAAATAGCTTTAATAATGTATTGCACATATACACATGTAACTCCGTTTCTTTCTTAATTATTTTGTCATTTGTTATTTTGCACATTATGTCCCTATTTGTTTTACGGAATTTGTCAGAAAAACTTTACAAATTAATCATTAAACTAAAGTTAAATCTTGCTTTTAACTAAAGGAAATGTCTTAGAAAATAAATCGTCTGAAACGTACTAAAGGAATGGGCCAATAATCACACAGAATACTTTACACAAATAATCACATCTAACAAAGAGCCTATTTTAAATTAAAACAAATATTATCTTCTAACAAAATTTGTCACCCAAATACTTATCTTTGTATGTTTGATGCTGGTATCAAACCAGTCCTCTTGTATGGATGTGAAGTATCGATACAGGATCTCCACAGTAAAATGTTCTCATTGCAACATCTAAAAAAGTCTCCATTTGAAGTAATTCAAGACAAATTCTGCAACACTGTGCTGGGCTGTGGTAGAAACTCTAGGAATATTGCTGTAAAAGCAGAACTAGGGCGGCACCCACTAACTATAGATATTATTAAACTTAGCTTACGGTATTAGACAAGAATGTCTACTCTGCCAGACACTAGATTCTTAAAAGTAATTTACGCAGAAGATAAAACATGGATGTCCTGCATTAAAAATATATGTATAATTACAGTCACAAAAGCGAACCATATTTTTAAATGGGACTATCAGCATTGCAGAAGCAGAGATATTTATGAAACTCAACTTTATAATATAATTAGCATTCCGAGTAGTAAAATGAGGAATTATAAATTATTTAAAAATATAATATTACAAGAAGAGTACACAACAGTTGCCATGCCAAGACATTTGATTGAATTTTGGCAAAATTTAGGATTGGAAATCATGATCTCCAATTGAACTTGGTAGACATACACGGTCAAAAACTCTGATGGAACAACTGTGTTGTGCATATTACCCTAAGGCAGTGGAAGCTGAGATGCATGTCCGGACAATCTGCCCAAAATATAATCAAATTAGCAAAGACCTGTATGAGGCATTACAGGCTGAAATATTTAATATTAAAAATATGAGCAGCAAAGAAGCGTTTGTTGCTAACATGAGAGTTGCCAGTGGGGATTCAATTTTGGCAGTTGCTACATATTTATCTAAAATGTTCCAAATAAGGTCCTCCCAGCAATCATTATAGTGCTCTTTGCTATTTGAACAATTGTTGTACTAGATAAATCAGTACTCATATATATTATTAGAAGTATTTGTATATATGTACACTGTATGCGGGTACTTGTGTGTATGTTACCATGGACATGGACGGATGTACACAGTTATACATGGGTATATGTATGTATGGGTATATGTGGTTTGCACATATATTTGTATAGTATAGTCATATTGTAGTACATATTAGTAGTTTCATTTAGTATTGTTTATTAGTTGCTTTTTTGTATTTGTCCATGTACTTTGTAAAATATGTTACTGTGGCAATAAACTATATATTTGATATTCCTGTGTTTTTTCCGTTATAATTAAACAATATTTTATGTACATAGAGCAAGTCAACGTTAAAAGACCTGCCACAATTTCAATAATATATATAGTTTTGCATCCACCTGCGTATAAACTCTAGCCAAATATGTGCTTTCTGCGAATATTAGGTAATGACATCTCTGCCTCCAGTTCAAAGATTACTGTCGGGGTCAACTCCTTAGTCCGAAGGTTCATTGGCCCGAAGGTTCATTGGTCCGAAAGTTCATTGGTTCGAAAGTTCAGCGATCACATTACCTTGCAACTTTCACTTACCCTCAATATAATCAATAAATTATCCAACCCCGGGCCTCCAACCAATCGGTAATAGATATGAACCACGTGGCATAAACGCGTACACACACGTACATGCTAGTATACATATATACAAATACTTCTAATAATATATATGAGTACTGATTTATCTAGTTGAATACTGTTTGACAAAGTATCCACATATGGCAGCATGTCTTAATACTGACGTATAATATAGCTGAGGCTAACATGTCAGACTGATACTAACCGCTTGCCGTTTCAAATGAGTTACTTCACTATGCTAACATTATTAAGATCACAAGCTTGAATTACAAACAAACTGGCAAATTTATTACCCTGTCTAGTAACCATTTCCTAAAGTTTCTCAAAAGTAAACTTACTCAATTCTGAAAACGGTGAACTCACTCTTATGTGTTCACCTATTCCATAGTTCAGGCCAAAATTAAAAACTGTGTTTTTGATATTATTTTCAAATTCATTCATGTTTTCTATTTGAAGCAACTGATGTGTTATACATATACATGCTTCCGACTTAAATATCGTTAAAATATTATGTTTAATCTGCCACCCGATACGGTATACCTTACATGTTTTACTTAGACTAGCTAAAGTCTGGTTTTACTTGCATAAACTTGCATTTATGCTGAAGTGAACCCCCATAATTAGCTCCCTCAAGCGTTATTGAACTAAAAAAAAAGTTCATTTTACTACCAATCTCTTTTCTACTCCGGCAGCAACTTCCTTACTCTGTTAACCTACATTACACTCATTCGTATATATTGATTCCACGTATCTCTTTTTTACTTGTTCCAATCGATAATCGAATTCAATACCTTTCGCTTTGTAGCCCAACGCATTTATCGCTAGGTCATGACACCCGATGCGAATTCCGTCACCAAGACGAGTAGCTACAAACTCGTTGAATTCATATAATGCTACTTGCATAGCGACCGGGTTCTGGCATATATTTTAGAATGCATACTAACCTGAACCCTACTTTTAATATAATAGTAAGCCATGTATCTAACCCAAGGGTTCATGGTTGCTCTAGAACACTACGAATCGGAAGGATCTATCCAAGTGATACGTACCTTGAATGTACCAATGTATATTTTACCATATATAAATGCATGTGATTTTGGTCTATGGATTCTGCATGTGACATTTTAACGAATTAGGTAATTCTGCACAAAATGTGCTGAAAAAAGAATTAATATATTACTGAAATTTAACACAGCAGAAATGTATGAGGTTATTAAATTTAATATTTTTTGTAATGATTCCTCCTTGTTTATATACTTTTGCGGCTTTTCTTTCTGTGGCGATATGTCCTTTAATCTGTTACCGGAAAGCTAAGATAAAGTGCTTCAATTTATTTATTATATCAGAAAGTTAGTGCACTACTGTTCATATGATTTTCAATTTTAGTTTTGAAATGTGCCGTACAAAGCGTGGGCAACAGTACTAACGACGCCGGAGGATCTACTGTTAATTATGACGTCACAGTCACTCACACATGTAATACTGGATACATTTATGGCTCGGCTACAAGCGTTCGAACAACTTGTTACGGACTGAATCAATGGTCAGCTACTTTACAGGACTGTCAACGTGCGTACATATACATGTTCGATAGAGAATGAAAGTTGAGGGTTTTTTATCTACTTGCTCTTTTATCAACCTGCTATATTCTTGAACATAATTTCCCGGGATTTCGTTTGAACTCTCGCTATCTTCCTTGGGTTATTTTAAACATGAAATTGGGTCGATTATTAACCATGGAATTACATTGGAAGGAGAGCTTACTTCTCAGTCACCGTACGTGTTTTGCTACATGAAATTAGTATGTAAGGTGATATATGCTTATTACTGAAATTAAAATCAAGAAAGTGTATTGCTTTATTACACATTTTAAAATAAAATAATTCAATTGGTCACTTTAATCATTGCATCTCATGAAATATTTTGGTATAAGAAATCTAAAGTAAACTAGTATGTTTCGAATAAATACGAAGCAGTTTATATTCGATTTAAATGAAAATGATCAGTGTCGTTATAAATTATTCCTGCACCTATATTTAATAAAAATGAACAAGTCGTAATACACGTAGTATTTTTGTTACACCTAAAGTTGTTCTTAGTATATCAGGTAAATAACTTAAAACAAGTGAAAGTGTGAGCAACTAGCTATAGCTAGTTAACATGTTACTAGAAATTAAGTCTATGAAATAGTTTCACATTTTTTTCTGGTTTTATGAGACGATCCATACAGACAACAGTTCAGCTCGTGAAACATCCCAAGAAATTATTAAAATTCGTATAGGCTACATTGTATATACGTATACATTTACAAGATTTGAAACATGAATAGGTGTACTATATTTGACAAATAAAAATTACTGGATAATAACAAAAGAATAATGTGTGGAATCTTAGGTATTTATGACGAGTCTTCCTTGTCTATAGTTTTGTGGGGGGAGGGTTCTGTGACGATATGTCCTTTAATCTGTTATCGGAAATCTCAGATAAAGTGCTGTAATTTATTTATTATAACAGACATTTAATGTGCTACTGTTTAAATGCTTTTCAATTTTAGTTTCGAAATGTAACATACAAAGCATGGCCAACAGTTCTAACGACGCCGGAGGATCTACTGTTAATTATGGCGTCACAGTCACTCACACATGTAATACTGGATACATTTATGGCTCGGCTACGAGCGTTCAAACCACTTGTAACGGACTGAATCAATGGTCGGCTACTTTACAGGACTGTCAACGTGAGTACCTATACATGTTTAATAGAGAATGAAGAATTGAAGGTTTTAATCTGGTTGTTGATCAACCTAGCATAGTGCTGAACATAAGTCCCCGGGGCTTCATTATTCTTCCGTTTCGTTCTTCGTTAAACTTGAGTAAATCCTTGTATCTAACTGAGTCCTTCAAGTCCTTAACGAAATATCCATTCTGCGTGAATCTTTGAATAATAGGGGCTGTAACAACTGCCTACTGTATGCGAAAAGGGAAATATATAGTTTTAAAGCTATTTACAAATATAGACGTCTTAAGAATAATATAAACAGCATTTATTTAAGATTGCATATATCTCATTCATATAAAACTACAGTTACGGTATGTAATGTTCACCTAGCATTCATAATCATATAAGTAGTTAGAATAAACCTACACATATAATTATAGCTAGGATACATGTAATAAAACTTCTATTCTAGCAAACAATTAATGTACTATAATCTTACTATTTCTATTATTCATGGTATCATTTTGTACACAAATATGTTACTCACCTTGATTTAAAGGATCTTGGTATATCACAGTTTGTTCGCAGCTTAGTTTAGTCAAGTTTAAGGCGATCAATTTTGAAAATAATCAAATACGCCGCAGCATCTTAAAATAGGACTTGTGACTACCAACTTTGAGTTCAAATGAAATGTCCGTTAAATCGCCTTGACAACGATCTCCATACGCAAACAATAAACAGCTTATCATAATACACTTAATGAACGATTTCTTTGTATACGCGTATCGTCATGTATAATTTCAAAATATACTATATGAAACAAAGAGACATTGATGTTCCTTCTCGTATATTATAAAAGGAACAATTAGTGATGGAACAAAATGAAACCTGCTTATACACGATGGAAACACAGCGTTCCTCTTCCGAAGGAACAGTCTGATACTAAATGAAATTGCATTTTTCACCCTGTGTTTGCTAAAGTGAACCCCATAAGTAGCTCTCTCAAGCGTTCTTGAAAAAGAAGTTCCTTGTACTATCTGCCTCTTTTCTACTCCGTCAGCAACTTCTTTATTCTGTTAATCTACATCACACTCATTCCTATATATTGATTCCACTTATCTTGTTTTACCTGTTCCAATTGAAAATCGAATTCAAGACCTTTCGGTTTGTAGCTAGTCCAACGCATTTAACGCTACGTCACGAAGACTAGTAGATACACACTCGCTTATTGCATATATATAATGCTATCTGCATAGCGAGGTTCTGGCATATATTTTAGATTGCACACTAACCTAACCACACCTATATCCTAAACCTTACTTGGAATATAGTAGTAAGCCATATATGTAACCCTAGTGTTCATGGCTGTTCTAGAACATCACGAATCGGAAGGATCTATCCAAGCGATACGTACCTTGAAGGTACAAATGTATATTTAAGCATATATATATACATGCATGTGAATTTCGTCTATCGATTCAACCGATGCGATTACCATCTATCGATAAACTAGGTTGATGGGCTGATCGCCATTATCGAAAAGTAAGGCCTTAAAATATAGTCTGTATAATATAGAAGATATCATCAACGTTAGAATTGGTGATGGTTTAGTTTTAACACTGTTTAAAAACATATTCTTGTTATTGTTTTTTATTTCGAAAGTCTCTAGTAAACCCAGTATAGTGATAACTGCCAGAGAAATAACTCATATTACAAGTATTCAAGAAAGCTCCTGGCGGATTCGAACCTGCGCTGGTGATATCTGAAAGCAATGAAAAATCGCGGGCATTAACCCAATACGCCACGAAGGCTTGAGATGCTGACCACTGAATTGCTATCCCTTTCATCCAAAAGCAAGGCCGTAAAACTATATCATAGCCTTAGAATATATTCTGTACAGCATAGAAG
>JAOXYB010018783.1:0-12272 GCA_028565635.1 Phoronis ovalis | reverse complement strand
GGAGCAATGTAATAAATAATTAAAACTATTAGGAACTCTTTTTTATCAAAATTATCAAAAAATACAAATCTTGAAATGTATGTCCTGTATTGTACCATTTTATGTCGAGAAGGTTAATTAGGTCGGCCAATTATGGGTGGAGCAATGGTTGTGGGAGCAATGTAATAAATAATTAAAACTATTAGGAACTCTTTTTTATCAAAATTATCAAAAAATACAAATCTTGAAATATATGTCCTGTATTGTACCATTTTATGTGGTGCACAGTATTCCGTGATATGTATACATTCAAATCAGAATCCATCCCCTGCAATGCTGGTTCAATTTGAATTCAATGTATACTCTGTTTACAGAAAGATCCCTTTGTTGTTCAAATTCAGTCACAAAAACAACAGGAATTTGAAGCGGTATTCCTTCAGCCTGAGTCAAATTCTGTAAGTGAAGCCACTGTTACCTGGTGATAGTTATAGGTCATAGATTAAATTCCCTTGGCTCTCTAATACTAGTTTCCTATAATGTTTACTGTTTTAATTCGTACATTTATATTTAAACTATATTATGTCTTTAATTTTTGTTCTAGTCTTCTTTTATACATACTAGCACTTTTATTAATCCTCCTACATTTTAATTGTCGTGTGTTCGTAATTCTCACTTATTATTTTGTGCTTTCACCTGATATAGTTATGCAGTAACAATCACATAAAATTACTTTAAATTATGTGTAAATTTATTAAGCTGTTTGGTTTCACTCAAAATCATACAAGAACATTTTCTTTGCTAAATAATTATTGTAATAATTCTTGAATTAATATTTCAGTATAGCTGTCAACGTCATCCCAAAGACTGATATATTATTAAAATGATTTAATGGTAATGTCATCCTTCAACAAATATATGAAACAAATCATTGAACTTAACATGCCTCAAAAGAGATTTCTTCTGAAAGTTCTATAGACTCGCACCTTAATTATTATATTAGTCTTTAACAACCTGCATTCCTTTTTTCAGTTACCTGCAGGGCAACCTCAACCAACCATGACAGTCCAGAATCAGTTTACAAATGCTTCAAATCCCTTCAGTGGCAGTGGTGCCAATACATTTAGTCAGAATCAATCCGCTCCTGTTGGTTTTGATGCTTTTGGTACACCCAGTACAGCACCTGTCAATACATTTAGTCAGAATCAATCAGCTCCTGTTGGTTTCAATGCTTTTGGAACGCCCAGTACAGCACCTGCCAATGCATTTGCACCTCCTCGGGGCAATGCTCAATCAGATCCTTTTAGCACTGATCCATTCTTCACTAGGACATCTACTCCACCTACTATTCCTGCCAACAGTTTACCAGATCCAAATGTTGATAAATATTCTGTTTTTCAAGAACTTTCTACAGTTTCTTTAAACCCACCAGCAACTCAGACAAACCAAATTGATCCAAATAATATATTTTTTCAAACTTCGGGGGCAGGCGTTCTGGAACCTGTCCAGTTACAAAAGCCCGAGGGAGAGAACAAACCTAAGGCTGGTCTCTTTGATGATCTTTGCGATATTGGCACATCAAACAGAGATAAAAAAGACATGTTTAGTGAATTAAAGACAACCCCCAAGAAAACTCTGCAAGAGCTTCGTGGTAACGCTTCTAATCATATTCCAACGCCAGAGTCGGACCCTTTTAGTTTTCCGCCTGGATTAATCACAACTCAACAACAACCTGTGGCTTCTGCAACACTTAACCCTTTTGATGCTAGCGTTCCCTCTGCTGTTGACCCATTTGCTGCTTTGGGTGAAAGGCAATCACAAGCACAACCATCAGTTAGTTCTAATGATCCCTTTGCCTCTTTCATGCCACCTACTTCTAGTCAAGTGCAACCAGTGCCATCACAGAGTGATGAGTTTAATCTTCCATCCCCCAATGCACCACCACCACCCATCCCTGCCAATGCTCAGTTAAACATGTTTGAATCGGCACCTGCACCTCCCCCAAGACCAGTTGGTACTGGATTGGGTTTATTAGAAGGACCACCTTCTGCAAAACCAAGACAGTCTTCAGGTGAGGCCCCAGTTCCTAGACCAAGAACCACCATTCAACAAGTACCTAGTCAGGGAATAGCAAACGGTAATGATCCTTTTGCTGTCTTTGAAACGCCACCTGGTGGAGCAAGTCAGGTTAGTGTCTTTCACGGTTTTAGATTTGTAGCCAGGCAATGTTAGTAAACTCAGATGTTATGTTCTGCTTCATATTTACTCGATAAGACCTTGCTATAAAAAATTAGTTCCATGTTTTCCCACTAGATGTTTTTGGTGTAGCATAAAAAACCCACGAGCATCAAAGCCACCTAGCTTAGCGGGAGAATATGGAACTACTTCCATATAGGATGAAGAGCTTATTCATAAAGGCAGTATATTATATAGTATACGAAGCGGAACTCAACATCTGATTTACTTGGAGGTATAATCATCATAGCAGTGTAACATTGTCAAAGTTTAAATATATTTATTTGGAAAAGAAATCTTTAACATAAATACAATTTAGTCCAGAACTGAGCTTCATCATTCCTTTCTGAATTGGTGAGAAGAGCTCACTTTGTCATTTGATCTCAGAAGACTATCTTAAAAATTGACTGAACATTTTTTATTAGAAAAGTGAGATACAGTTTTGGACTAAATTGTATTTAATGTTATTTTTAATCATTTTGCTGAATTGATATGTCGTCAACTTAAACATTAATTCTCATAAACAAAATGTTGTGTTAGAAAGTCACCTTGAATTTTATAGTGATTGGTATGGGATTCTAATCTCTAAATGTGGCACAAGATGTTTTTGTGCTATGTAGTTATGGTATTATCTTAATAATTTAACGCACTTCAGTTTCCAAGATTTTATCTTCACTATCTATCCACAAAATTCAACAATTTAATAGAAATTGCAGTGATAATAATTGCACTTATTAATTTTACAGCTTGTGTACTTAATATGTAATTAATTAGGAAACAAACAATGTCAACAAATTTTATTTACTGGTACATTTATCAAGTAATCTTAATGTCTACTATCTTTTAGGCACAGAATCCTTTTGGAGCTGGAATTGGATTTAACCAGCAGGAGGTGAATAAGGCTTTTTAGCTTAATATAATTCAACCAGCAAGAATAGCCAAGCTTGCCAATTGTGAGTTCTGCATAGCTTTTTCATTGCTTCTTCTTTTATAGCCTGTTCACTGTAGCTCGACTAAGTATGGCATTGCACAAGGCTTTGTATTTTCTCGTAAAAGCAATTTAAAAACAATCTAAATTTGAATATGAGCCTATTTGTCTTTGGAATAGTGCGAATCATGTGTTAGTTAGGCACTAACTTTTTTCAGTATAGTTCGATGGAAATCTAATTTTGTACTTATACGTAATTATGTGCCATAGTGCATGTTATATGTATAGTTTAATATTTTAAACATAATTCTGTGTACTGGTTTCATACACAGGAGATTTTGCAAATTGTACTGTCTTAGAGGTAAGCTCAGCCCCTCTTAACTTTAGAGGATTTTTAACTATGGTTTCTACTAGATGTATGCAAGTCAGACTAGAAATTAACTTGAGGATTTATATCTGCTCATTTGTCTTTCTTGCATTTCTCTTTCTAGTGAAAGTATTGCTAAATCTGAAGCTTGTTCATCATATTAAAATATTGTGCACGTACAACTGCATAACTTTTAGTTGCATGACATAAATTACAGTGAATGCTTTGCGGCATATGGCGGTACATCACAGAGCAAGCTTCTTGTTCTATTGCTGGTAAAATTCAATAAATAAAGGATTTTGTTCTTGCTATTTAGTAGCTGGCTCTACTTCAATTCTACATCAGTCTCGGGAATACCCACATGGTCTGTGATCCGGTGAATGGCAACCATTCTTATCCCAGATCTCACACATTTTCTCCAAGGAATCTATTCTTGAGTAATATACACTCTACTATATCTTCCCCAAAGAGATTCCATTCTGCCACAGTTCTCAGGAGAAGCTATTATTATGTATGTCAATATTTGGTTGTGGTCTAATGAAATGTGAGGACTGGTTTGATGTTTAACTTTTTATATACTCAGTATATGTATTGTTAAATTTTGTAGGAACCATTGTATGCTACTGTCAACAAGCCAAAGAAGTCTTGAAAAGTGGGCCAAATAACTCATAAAAAAGAGAAAGAAATTTATAAAATGATGACCGTCCATAAATTTAGCTTTTTAAGTGACTTGTTGTGTGTTGGAGTGACTTGGAGTTGGGTGATGTCGCTGAAGTTTTGAAAACAGATTATTCAAGAAAACCTACTTTTTAAAAGGAAACATGACTGTACAAAACATAAATTTGGAATCTTTGTTTTTAGCATTTATGTTTTAACTCAAAACTTTTTATGAAATACGCGGAAAATTCTTTTAAGTTAATGTGAAAACACTGAGTTGAATAATTTTAACATACATTGCATATTTTCTGTAGCATTCATAATGTGTTTATTAACTACTAGTTATTTTTTAACAGTGAAGAGTGCATTTTGTACTTGTATGTATTATCTGCATTTCAGTGAGTCATATACTGGAATTTTGGTTCTAGCTAGTTTTAGTGCAATGATTCAATTTTAAGTGTCATCCCTACCTAGATCTAGTTCTGAGATGATCATAGCTTGTCAGTGTATTAATAGAAACAAATTTGGTGCTATTTAAGTTCATGGGCAAAGCGTCTATTGCTAGGTTTGCTACTAGCATAGAAATAATGACATGCTGGGCATGTATTTAAATCGTTAATACAATCGTGCTTTTTGATATTATAACACACTACTGTCCCCTGGTATAATTTAATAACTTTCATGATTTCTAAGGTGGTAATCGATATCATGTTAATAATTACTCTGCTCTTTTGTAGCAGCTAACGAAAAATTTCATTGGCTAGACATCTTATTTAACAATGGATTGCATTTCTCACATCGACATAAAATAAATTTAAATCTTCAATGATAACAAACTCGCATATATTTTTAAAAATTGCTTGTATGATATATCATTGTGGTGATTGAATAGAAGCTACTGAACAAACATTATAGCTTAACAGTGAAACAAGTACATGAACAGGTAGAAATATAGTCATATCACTGCTATGTTGAGAAATTGACAGTGTACACATCATACATGATGTGTTGAAATGATCTTGGAGTATACTCTATGCCCATGATAAATATAAAATATATGCAATGTAGAATTAGAATAATTTGTTGAATCAAATACTAGATAAATTAGTATGTTATACTCTATTTGCATGATACACATATAAAATTGAATTTTGCTCAATTAGTACAATTATTTTTTGTAACTTGAATAGTAGACACATCCCCGAGACGTAATATATAATTGTACTTTCTACTTTTGTTAGTAATGTATATTACCTTAATTATGTATAATTTCTAGAAATGTATTTTAAATTACATTTATAAGACCACTGCTTTTTTGCGCAGTTTGATTTCGAGGGTAGTTCATATGGTTTTCAGTACGGGACTTTCAGAGTGTTACAGATGGATAATGAATTCTGTACAACAATTGAATTTATGTGTTAGATGGCGCAAGACCAGTGATATCCATCACGCACCATTTTGGTGTAGTTTCTGGAAATCTCCCGTAATTATACTGAAAATTATATTCTGGTCATACTGCAAAACAAGCAGTTTTGTTATTTGCATATTATTCATGAATAAAATGAATTTTGTTATGTTGTCTGTGCATAATGTATAACTTTATAATTACAGATACACTGTAACAGTGGCGAGAGTTTATCCACAACCATGTTTTGAAGGCCTGAAGCCTGTCAATTATTTGTTGAGAACTGCTTAGAAATGCTACACCAACAAAATTCGGTATTCATATTAATGTTTGAAGATGAAATTAACTAGATTAGTGTTGCACAGTGATTCAGTATATGGCCTCCAAAGCGTTTTTGACGTAGCAGCTATTTTGGATTCAAGATGGCCACCAAATTTTCATCTGAAGAAAGCAGCAAAAATTATAATCTAAATTTCACTGAAGTTATACCAGTACTTTCCAAGTTACCAAAGAATATGTTTGCACATTAAAGATGATCACCAACCTTTATAATCAAAAATTGTTATTTCAGATCCACTAACATTTCATTTAAATCCGAGCATTCACTACTTTATGAGAAAAGGTTCAGACAAAATATGCTGAAAAAAAAAACAATACAAGAAATGTTTTTAAAATTGTTGTTGGAAGCCATAATAAGCTGCATTGTGAAGTTACTCCCTGATGGTAGACTCTGTCATGGGTTAATTTTGATCCCTGCATGGTTTCTTAAATAGAATTACAGTGCATCACGATTGTTCATTCACATTTTGGTTATCCAAGACCACACAAATAGTATGTTGCAAGCTATGATTAAGGGTATCTCCGAGTATTAGCAGTGCAAATTTTGGTGTGTAATTTAAATTAATTTGACAACACAAAGAATTATGTTTAAATAAGACAATTTTATTCCTTACTGTCACCTGTTCATGAACTATAGCGGATGTTGAAGATATCCAATAACAATAATATTACAACATGATATAAATCATGCAACTATTCATTAATATGGATAAACTTACTGTTAACGAAACAGCTAATTATAAAGCATGGATGACAAGATGACCTATTTATATAACATCATTAAATCAAATAAATATTTACCACTCGTCAAATCTCTAAGGATGCAAATAGTTAACTTTTTCTGAACATTTATAACATATCAACAAATGATGTTGCGTAAAAAATTTACAAATACTTTTTAATTAATGCATGTACAAGGTCAGTTACTGAGCAAAATTTGACTGACAGTATTGATAGAAAATTCTTCACACCTAAAGATTATTCAGCAGTTGATATAAGACTCAAATCTTACATACTGTCAACCCTAAGTAACTAAGTGATCCATACATTTCAACATCAACATTGTTTCAATGTTGCCAAATAAAGTAATTCTTAATTCTACTGCCATAGTGGACATGTTACAAACAACTTCTCGTCAGTTTACATCAGAAATGTAAAAGAAACAGTGTATGCACTAAGCTATGTACAAATTACAAGTGAGTATAATTATTACAAATATCAACCAAGAACATGACTTTGCAGCTACTGTCTACAGCAAACATGGACCACAGCTTTAGATCAAACAGGTATTAGTTAATATTAATTAGTGACATATTTCGATCACTGAATAATCTCCAGATTTATGTAAACTGCAATTAGTTTTGACATGAAGAAGCTAAGTAATCCTCAGGGAATGCTATTTTCAATAAACTGGCTGACTTGACTACCCCCTAGATACAGAGACAAACCCAAATGACAAAATGATGACTTGCATAATATGACAAAAACAAATGAATGATGGGAATAACACTGTAAACAATTCTCTAGTTGTCTATAGTTCATCATGGTCCTCGTGGTCCTGATCACCTTCACCCTCTTCACCTTCATCAGGATTCTGAAACAACAAAGAAATTGCATTCTTCGATACCAAGATGAGAGATACATGTTATGGCACAAACTATAGAACTATACACAGCATACATGACAACCATCTTATTACCCGAGACAAGACATTTACATACATGTGCTCAACATTTGCAATATAAAATCATAATTTCATATTGAGCTGCACATGGTCTGCATGTGATGTTCACAGAATTGTTTGCAACACTCTGGTTAATAATGAATTGGAGGAAACTGCAAGCTGCTTAAAGAAAGGTAGGACTCAATATAGGGATAAACATGGTTTAACAGCAATATCTTATGTTCAAAGTGACAGTACCTCATCAGTTTCTGCTGTTTTGTCCAAGTTGTCGTCGCTATCTTCATCCTCATCTTCATCGTCCTTGTTAGCTTCTTCTTCTTCTTTCCTGCAAGGAAAACATAACGTGACCTATTCGTACACTAACAGACTGAGATATGAGAGGGTTATCTTTAGTAGCTGTCACTATGTACGTATAAACGGTAATAAGTTACATAGTTACCTACTTTTTGTTTTGTCTTCTAATGTTTTGGTAAAAGTAAGGAAAGTACCACGATAACTTGTAAACATAAGTTTAACTAATCAATGAACAAATGTAAATATGTGACGCTCTCTTTTACCTCTTTTTCTCCTCCTCTTCCATCTTCTTACGTTCATCCTCATCCTGTTTATCTTTCATTGCCTTTTCACTATCTTTTGTCTTCTCCCAGAATTCCTTGGCATGTTTTTCAGCTTCTTCGACATCATCGCTGATGATGACGTTATCAAAGATTGTGCCAGATTTCACCTGAAAATATAAAACAACATTGTAGGAAACTGAAATATGTCTAGGAGACTCACTAAGACGCATGACAAAACATTACGGCATTGAGTTACAGCTGCTGCTGATATTACACTATCCATAAGTAACATATGGAGCTAGAAACTGATTCACCATCTCTTCTAAGGACAAGAAATCAACAAGCTGTTCAGACACATTTAAAAGCAATGGCAATTAAAATCAAACTTAACCTGCACATTTTGAGGTCATTTTAATATGTAAATGTTATATTTGCAAAACAGATATGATCAACCCTGTCTATTAGAGTTATCAATATACGGGCACAAATAGCTTATCTCGAGAATAAACATGGCCGTCTGATCAAAGTATTCACAGCTTATCCTGATAAAACAAAGCCAACAGTTGGCAAACTTGAGAGTCGCTACTCAGCCCAAAGTTACATTCGGTCTGTATTTTGATCTATGCCTAACATGAAGTTTAACCATTAACCATTACATATGTACAGACTGGACAAATGCTATATACCTCTGCTCTTCAAAGAGCAAGGGGATAACAATAGTGACCAAAAAGACACCTCAACTTTATGACATTAACTTACTTGCCACAAGTCAAAACCAATAGCACCAAAGTCAGCGTAGCTGTAAAGTTTATCATCAGCGTTATATTCAGGGTTATCAACTTCTGGATGGACCCATTTTCCTTTGTAGTCAGGGTTGTCAATCTGTTTTGGTTTCCATTCACCCTGTAACACAATTATTGCATTTTTTTAGTTAATATAAGCAGTCTCCCTATGAAACAGTGTTACAAGCTTATAAATTTATCTAATGTACCTCTTATCGTACCTTAATGTACCTGACAACAGATAACAATGTACAACAATTTTTACAAATGCTGTCACACAAGGTAGACTACTGACTGAGCCAGTGTGGCATTTAGTGAAATCGTTACATATTTACAGTTACTCACCTTGTATTCTGGGTTATCAATCATTGGGGGTTCCCATTCACCATCCATCTCATCATCCCAGTCCTCGGGTTTCTTAGCATCAGGGTCAGGAATGTGTTCAGGCTTCTCCCAGTCTTCTGGTTTCACATCCTCAGGGTCATCAATCTTTTCACGCTCATCCCACTCAGCAGGCTTGCTGGCTTCTGGATCCTGAATACAGACAGATATCCACATTACTTTAGCAACCATTATAATGTTAACTTACTATCTAGATATTTTGGTATTAAGGAAAGACATACAACTAAACTCATTTGTTGGGGCAAACAAAGTAAAAACAACAAAAGATACAATACCTTTACTTTCTTGGGTGGAAGGAAGTCCCAGTCAGATTCCAGATCTCCAGATTCAACTTTATCATTATCAATTCTTACTTCGTATGTGTTATCTGGCTTAACAATCAATGTGTAAAGATGGGTCATGACATCATCCTAAAATTAATAAAGAATTTTTATTTCATGTTTTCTGTTAATCCTGTGTATCAAGAAGAGGGAGATGCTTGGATCTACAGTTAATATGACAAAGTACAATTGCAGTTCCTGAATATGTTAATTGTTTTACACACCTTACATCTGATGTCTTTCTTTACAAGAAGATTCTTGCCTTTGTAGTTGAAGATTACATGTACTTTCTTGGTTCCTGGTCCACAAATATCGGGTCCTGTAATGTATGAATTTAATAATTAAGATAATTCAACAAGGTTCTTATGAACAACTACATACTATAAGATCAGTAAAAGTTCAGTTAAATCTTCATGATGCAACTGAGCAGATGAATAAACTGTATCGACATTCATTTTGAAAATTATGAGTCGCACTATGGATAGTATCTATAGTCATTTATAAAAATAAACCATTTAACCACTACATTGTATTTTTTTTGTCACAACCTAACAGGCTCATGAGATTGATAGAATCTCATGGGACCGAGAAAAGGACAAAAGCTCTCAAGAATAGTACCATATATTGTTCAGCTGAAATGCACTAGAATAAAGAAATAAACTTACCAAACATAATATTGTAAGGAGAATCTCCATGCATATCTGATTGGTCAAGCTCACTGCTGAACAATTTTACATAGCCGCCACCACAGTCAATATTCTGTTCATGTTTAACTGTGAACTGGACAACTAATGTTTTATCTTCATTGCTGAATGAGTCAAACTTGGCAGAAAGTCCATAAAACTTTGCATCTTGTGAAGTTTGAATACCTGAAAGAACAACAAATTCCATAATAAGGCATGATTTTTTCGTACTTCTTATTTAAATATTGAGAATAGTCCATATGTCTAAAAATGTTTTGAAGCAATATGTGGGAAACTACGACGATTATCTATACTTAGAAAGATATACAACTTAGTGCTGTGCATGATACGTTAATTCTTAATAGCTACAACATTCATGAGTAACTTGTTTATTTATTAAAACAAACTGTTCAAAGCAGCTAAGTGTAATGTGATTTTCCATTTCATTACAATTATGAAGACAGACTGCCAAGTCAATTTTCTGCTCAGAATTTATAGCTTGACCTCCAATGTATTTATTTTTCACATGTGTACACACCTTTATCTAAATCAGCATCTCCATAAAATTTCCCAGCAGTCCACTTAAATTTCCCAGCTTCGGCACCTTTTTGTTTAGACTCTACCCAGTTACTTTCCCATCCATCTGAAAACATAACAGGTACAAAATACACACAAGTGACTAACAACTTTCAACGAAGGTGGTGTTCTGTTTGCAGCACATCGGCATTAAGACGTAGTTTAATGTGATCAAAAGTTGATCAGGTTAGTGAGTGAGCGGAGTACAGGGATTAAATTTTGTGGCGCTCAAGTCCAATTTAGAAGTAGTCGCTAGAGCGAGCACTGATGTGGGCGTGTATCAAGGACACTTTGTATGTATACTAACTATCTAAAACATAAAAAACAGTCGCACTATGGATAGTGCAAGTGCCCTAACATCTTGAAGGTCGCAAATAATTCAAGTCCCGAAGACATATGAGGAGTGGGCACGAATTTCGATCTGTTGCGTCCTCATTCCTGCTCATGTATTTGACCCACGCACCAAGTTACGCGCCTTGCTTCTGGGGAAAGCAAAATGGGATTTAGGCGATCTAGATGTTTTAGGCTACAGTAGAATACGAAGTATTTCACTTCACAATATTTAGAATTAGCTTACGTTTACAGTGTCCGGGATCGGGATTCACGAGTTAGGATGGGCAAGATTTCTACTAACCGGCCGGCTAAATGAAAACTAAGAATGTTTACATAAGTACTTACCGCCGAATTCTTCTTTAAAGTATACGGTTGGGTCAGCTAAGGCTAGACCAAATATTACGGATAAAAAATAAATTGCTTTCATGGTTTTTGGAAGAAACTTGAAAACTACGGTCGTTCTTCACCAAGAAACAACTAAGATTTGCTAAACGTGGAGGAGAGAAAATACAAAGTCACGTGACTTTCTTACAGATGGAAAGCTCTTATTGGCCAATACCTTGCAACCAATCAGCAGTGACCACGCTCATAATCTCGGTTATGTTCGCCTTGGTACGGATGTTAGCGGAATAGTACGAAATTAGTCCTCGGATATTTTCGACCGGATGTTTCAAGGAATGAGGAGTTGTGGGAAGAAATTATGGCAGCGCCAATAGGTAATTTCAAAATTGGGTTAGGATATTTCTTGTAGTAGCATCCATAGGTAAGATTCCTTTTTTAAGTCTGCAATATGTGTACCACTGAAAGGTTCAAGAACCTATACAGTTATTGGTAGTGTGACGCCACCCGGTGGATATAAAACAGTATATGACACTGTAATAATCGGTCTGACGAGTGTGGTCGCTTGACCCGAGAAGAAGTATGGCCCATTCCAGTTATAGTAGGTAGGGGGGGGGGAAGAGGGTAAAAGTTCAGATTTGACCCTCAGGAGAAACTTTTGTCATTATACCCTCCGGAGAAAAATTAAA
>JAOXYB010018772.1:0-18134 GCA_028565635.1 Phoronis ovalis | reverse complement strand
AGTTAAGGACATGATATTTGAGGTTTGACATCCCCAGGGTAGGCCATTGCTGACCTTGGGGTCAAAAGGTCATTTAGAGGTCAATATTCTAAAAATGATGTTGAAAGGTAATTTGGTGGTCATTTAACGTTCATAGAAGCCAATATGAGCAACCCTGCCTTTCCTAAAAGGCTATCTAGTTTCAAAATAAATTGGGAAATTGGGAAAAAAAAATTTGGAAATTCTTATACCTATGACAAGTGGATGGCTTGTGTCATTTTACTGTCTACTTGTTAACTTTGTGATATTCTATTTTTGTAGTTCATTCTGTGTTTTTGAAGGACCATTTGCTTTATATACATTCCCAATTCCTATTAGTAAATATCAATTGTTATTGTTAACTGTGTCAATAATGTTATATTTTTGAAGAATTAAGCAATATTATAAGCATTTTTCTAATTAGTGTTTAAAAAAATTATATTTACATGCTGATATCCTGTTTGCTATTTTTGTTATAAAGTTATAATGTAACTGAAACTATTCACCATTGAAAGCAAAATATTTTTGGTGATGATATCATTCCAATAAAATGTGAAATGTTTTATTTAACATTCAAACCTTTATGGTTTTATGTATTCCAAGGAGTTGTTTGTACTCTGTGTTAACCAAGGATGTTGCTTAAATTTGTGATAAGTAGTTGCTGGTATTTGAAAATAATTGCATGTCAGTCAAAAGTCTGTTATATGTAACAGTACTGTCATTTTCTAATGTCACTGTCTTCAATACACTTATGTCACTGTCTTCTAAACAATGTGCAAAATTCCTGTTAGATTAATTGGTTATGGGAGGAAATAAATGTTTTCCATGCTTAAACCTACAGATTATCAAAGTTATTTTATCTTAGTTATCATAGTGGTTATTACATCAACCATTTATTGAGCTTTAAAATATGCTGTTGGAAAATTTTATTGTACCGGCCCATACATTGTAGTCATTGTGGACCATAAACCTTTGCATCATCATGTAGGTACCAAGTTTTTATCCAAAAGACCCGGGGGGGGGGGTACTCAAGGTTTTTTGACTATGGGGATGTGCTGCCCAACCGAATCCAAAAGTTTAGCTTGTGGTAGCAAAGCCGATCCATTTTTTTTTAAATTTTAAGGTAGCAACCCAAATTTTGAAATATAAGGGTAGCAATCGAAATTTAAGTATAGCAATTCATTTTACGCAGACTGACTGATACGAACCAAATTCCAAAATTTATTTATGGAATACAAACCTAAAATTGATCCAAATTATTTACTGTAAGCAGTGGGTAGCAATCCAAATTTTTGAATATCTTTACGGTAGCAATCCAAAAAAAATACAGTAAAAAGTACACAATCCGAATCCAAAATTTTCAAAAGGGCTGCACATCCCCACCAAAAATAGCTTGAGTACCCCTGGGCCAAAAGAGTTCTGGGAAAGAGTACCACTCTCGGAATACAAGTCCTATTACCATAAGCCATTAGAAGGACTGAAGTCCACAAACAATCACTTTACTAAAATGACTAATAATGTGAAACTCATGTAAGCTTACTGTATTGTATACGTCATTTCTATGGCAATAATGTCTAATCCAGCATTTCATTGCTGCACAATCTTTTCAATATTAAAATGCAATTTTTTAATAAAAAGACATAGTATGTGGCATAACTTACGGTTACTTTGACAATTATATTTGAATATTTGTTCGTGAAAGGTACTGTAATTTTATATGTTTTAATTGTATGTAGACATATCGTTACGTTGTTCAAGAAAGATAATACAGAACGCATAAAACGCATTTTACATAAAAAAGGAACTACTAAGACCGAAGCTCAGATTACGATACTATTTACAGTAGATTTATTGAATAACATTCGCTCGTTTATATAAATTGCATTTTTTAAATTATTAAAGTGTGCGTGTAGATAATTTGTCACTACACGGACAAATACTGTATCGTATTAACTATCAAAATATTTTTTATCACGAAATATATATGAAAAAAATTAAAAACAGACATGCCATAAAGATATAGTGACACATACGCCCTTGATTTCGTGGGAATTATTCCATCAAAACAAATGGTCAAACAAAATTTCTTTGAAACATGAAATGTAAGAACCTGGAAAGTGAATTAATTTCTGATGCGGACATTTAATTTAAAGACAATTTACATATTAAAGCAAAAACCTTGCTCGGCCTTCTTTGTAAACAATGTTTTAATAGACCACTTAGGGTATAGTATTTTATCCGTTATTCAAAAGAAATTTGTGTTCAACCAGAGTGATATCACCACAGGGACGGGGGCTCACATGCTTGCGATAGATTGACAGAGGTGTCACGGTGCCACGAACAACTTTCCAGTGCCATACTCTGTACCGAAGATCATAAATCTTCCGCTTTAAAAAAACGTTGAATAACAGTACTTCATATTCGGAATATAATATTCTCTATCGCTTATTGGTACCGTTGACAAATGTACACCATTATTTGTCACCACAAGGCCTATTTAGTAAAACATTAACTTCGCAGTGACATGCTAAATATCCTTCTTACATATGGACTTACACACGTTGTTTGACTTGTATGTTGACCTAGGCTGGTGTCGCTAGTCTACTGGGACAACCGAATTTATAAAAATATAATAGATGGTAATACGTTAAAACAACAATAATTTGAGAGATACCGCGAAGATTCACATGATAATTTTCAATAATTATGCATTACCAATTATGTATTAAATTTACCACTAAACATGTTTGTTTATACTAGACAAGCACTTACTAAATAAAGCTAATTATTCCGCAGAGCTCTAATTTATTTAAGACTGAAATACTGTTACAGTATTAATATTCAACAAACAATGTATTTTTTCTAAGGACTGATGTTAGTCAAATGTTGACCCCCAAAGATAAGATGATTTATTATCAGCTAGTGATTTATTATCACCCACTGCACCTCACTGAAGGCATTTGAGCTGTGACATCCAACAATGGAGTTCCAGGATTCTATTGCTAAACCAAGAGGCGTATATTGCAGCAAAACACGCTTAGTTATCGTTGCGTTTCTGTGGATCGCAATAACTGTAGCAGTAGGCGTTTTAGCCGGCTTATACGGAAAGCAATGTCTAGAGCAACCAATTTTAGGTGGCACTAAAGATCCACAAGTTGGCAAACCTACCGACAAACCAGCTGAGCTACCTGTTGAGCCATGGAAAGAGTTAAGATTACCAGACTATACCGTGCCTGTGCATTATGACGTGTCTTTATTTCCCGATTTTTATGGTGATAATCAAACTTTTTACGGAAAAGTTTCTGTAGACATTCACATAAAACGAGAAACGCCGTATTTACTGATTCATTACAAGCAAATGAATATAACTGAGACACGCGTCACAGAAACGGACAGCGGTAAATCGTTAGCTATAAAACGGACATTCGGCTACTTGGAACACGAATTTTGGGTTGTGGAATTACAAGAAAGTTTGAAAGTTGGAAATGCTGTCACCTTACATCTGTCATTTGATGGTTCTTTGAAGAATGGCATTGTCGGTATTTACAAAAGTACATATATCAACACTATTACAGGACAGGCAAGGTAAGACGAAAGCCCAGTTTAAGCACTGAAATTTTTTCCACAAAAAAGTTTCTAACTGTTTATGAGCATGTACAAATATATTATAAACAATTTTTTTGAAAATTGCTAGATATATTAAGGAAATAGAAATACGAATTTATTGATATAAAGGTATAAATAACCAAAACATACATGGTAATAACTTATATCACTACTTTATACTACACGCTATTTTAAATAATACTGACAAGGTTTACAGTAGCTCTAGAAGTAGGATTTAGAATACGGCTAGAGTACTTGTGTTTTGCGGGATTCGCGCGGGATTCGCGGTATAAACATGAAGCCCAATCATTTTTTTTTTGCTTAATATTTATACGTACAGTTTATAAAATCAGTTTTAAAATGTTTATTTTGTAACATTAGATTCCTGTCAGAAGTAGTCCTGAAAGTTGCTCAGCGGTAATAAGGGCGTGATTTGACAAATATATATATGACTGATATAAAACAATGCGATTTAGTTAAAGGATGAAAATCCGACAGTATCTTTATTATTTAAAATTGTGTTATCTCACTTGAGATTAGATTAGTTACATATAAGTAAAACAAAACAATAGAGCAGAATGAAGGTGCATAAATACTGATAAACACCGAATTTGATTCCATGAAAGAAGCTTGCGTATTTTAATAATATTTACAAGTATCACCTATCAAGCTGGGTCGCTGTTTTCTTATAGAAGTATCCGTGGACAAGTTTTTAATATGCACAGTTGTCATGTAAGAACGCAATTTATTTCCAATTTACCTAATCGTATGTATTTATTGTCTAACGCTTGTCCTGACTTTCCAAAAGATATTTATCAAACGCAAAGCCATTTTTCGTGTAAACTGAATATCATTTTTGCAAGCGACGACTCAAAACCACGTGGTGGACATTTTGTAAGTGACAAACAGGAAACAGCTTCTTTCATTTTAAGCAAAATGATCTCCCTTCCAAACAACAGTTGCCGCAATGACATACGCAGAAAGACAAATGGAAGGTGCTTATTATTATATTGAGAAGATCAGAAACTAGCCTCCATCTTACATAAACTCTTTGTTTCACAGCTTGTAGGGAAATCGGAATTGCTTGTTTAACTCGTTTCAAAATATTAAAGTTTCCAGTTGTTTTCAGAGGCTTGGCTACATCTAAGTTTGAACCAGTGGATGCTAGAAAGGCATTTCCTTGCTTTGATGAACCGAACATAAAAGCCAACTTTACAGTGACGCTCAAACATGATCCAAGTTATATCGCCCTCTCAAATATGCCAGTGCAGGTGAGAGCTACGTTGCGCTGACAAATGTTTTGTTTATAAAAACTAAATGTAGCATTAACTGCTTTTTTATGTTTAACATAAAAAAGTCCTGTTTATTAGGGTTACGATCACTGAGTTTTGAAATGGCATCTTACTGTTTTCTATATGTCTTATAGACAGTAACAAACAGGAAAAGAATACTTTTGTAGTAAGTTGATGTGTGACACATTAGTAAACTTAAAGATTATTGATTTTAAAAATGGTATGCTAAAATGCGTAGCTCACTAGCTAAATATGGTTCCGAGAAATGGCCGAGTGTAAAAGTGGATGCACAATCTTTCCGACTTGGCCCGCACTTGGCGCTCTCCTTAGAACTACAGTTTTGCCCCTAGACGTGTACTGATATAATTGTGATGCTCACGTATATGTATTTTTTATAATTCCGTATTCTATCTTTCACAAAACCAGTAGATTTAACTTGATTTTGTAAAATAGAGTTGAAAAGGCTATCGTTTTCGGCTCTACTCATTAATTTACATGCAGACGTTAGCTAAGAGGTCCTTTACTGGAAGGCCACACGCGGACAAATGTATGCAATGTGTGATAGAGCTCGCAAAGACCGTAATTACTGAGCTGCATGTAACTTCTTTTCAGTCAGATAAATATTTGGAAAATGGAATGATAGAAACCACATTCCAAAAGTCAGTTCCCATGAGCACCTATCTTGTCTGCTTTATAGTATGTGACTTCAAATATAAGGAAAAGAAATCTAAAAGTGGTATGCCGGTAAGTGCGTTTGAGAAAGAAACCCTGACCATTATCTCTGTATAGGTTTTCACTTAGTTTTGCTATTGTCATAAGGACACATTTAATTATCCCTTATAGCACTTCTTTATCCTTCCAGTCATATATCAAGATAATTACGTCTGATCCCATAGATGCAGGTTTTACCACCAAGTATTCCAGCAGTTCACGCCTTAAGACCACCTGGCGAGTCTTTTTGAAATTACAGACAGGAATCTCATTCAAAATACACTTAATTATAAATTTGTTATATAAATTTTGCGCGGAATACTACCCACACTGAAAGAAAAGGAGAAAATAAGAAGGATTCTTATTGGTTTCCTTAGGCCGAATTATATCTTATAATTCTTAAAAATATAGTATTTAAAAAGAAATAATAACCTCGGACTCTTTGTTTTCTTTTGCAATCATTAATCTTTGTTTTACTTTTATCATGGATCTCTTGCAATCTGTTTTGCAGTTCCGCGTTTATGCCACTCCCGATAAGATTGATCAAGTAGATTATGCGCTCGATGCAGGAGTTCATATTTTTAACTTGTATGAGGAATATTTTGACATGCCCTACGTCCTTCCAAAGCAAGGTAAGTAATACTAAACACTGAAATGTGAGCACTACATATTTACGAATCTCATTTTATTATGTTTATAGATTCACATGCTGTACGTACAATAGTTTGAATTTTTGATGTATCATCATTAAAAGATTATTGTATGCAATTATTACGATATGTAAAGCATATTTTAAAAAAAATCTAGCTAAAATTAAAAAAATTCCCAAACTCAGCACGGCATCATTCAAAAATTGTCCCTAACATGCAATAATCTTTTACAATGGCGAATGTTTCCGATTCTAATGTCTGTTTTTTTCCCTAGATATGATTGCTATTCCTGATTTTGTGTCTGGGGCCATGGAGCATTGGGGTTTGATTACATACAGGGAAACTAACTTATTGTATAATCCTAATGAAGCTTCGTCTAGTAATAAACAAAGAGTAGCAGTTGTGGTCGCACATGAGCTGGCGCATCAGGTATATAATGCGTTTTCCCCGTAAATATGCTGATGTCAACAATGTATAGTGTTCTTTGTTGTCTTTTTAATACGAGGAGTAAGGCTTGTGCGTGGTGCATTGAAAATGTTGGCAAATAGCTTATATGCCTCTTCTTGATTTTCAATTATTCATTATTATAAAAACTGATGCTGATGTCCGCATTTCGCTTTGTAAAGACGCACATTTATGAAATGTGTGGACCTATGTAGAAGGTTATAATGTGTTGAGGATTGGAGACCAGTCATAATAAAAACAATTTGTCTCTGCTTCAGTGGTTTGGTAACATAGTCACGATGGATTGGTGGGATGACTTATGGCTAAACGAAGGATTTGCGAGTTTTATGGAGTACAAAGGCACAGACAGCTATGAAGATGACTGGGACATGGTAAATATTCTAACTGTTTATCTGTTCCATTCACCGACGCTAATTGTCGTTATCATATTCTACTGAACTTATTTGCTGTGGAACACGAACGCCTGTTATGTTCTATATGTCTCTGCTTATTTTTAAGCATGTACCAATAACTGGAAAATGCGACGTGATTAGTTCGATCACCTAGGTTGCATTTGTGTGTTCTAATTAGGTATATAGCCTAGTGTATATAGTTTACGTGAAACTACCCTGAAAATAATGGACAAATAACAGTGTGTAGCAGCTTAGCTTCTGTAGTGTAGTGGTTATCACGTCTGCTTTACACGCAGAAGGTCTCTGGTTCGATCCCAGGCAGAAGCATTTTTCATGCCTTTTAGTCGCGCATACTTTTTTGTGCTTGCGCAGCATAGTGAATTGCATCATTTAATAATGTGAAGTATGTAGATTTCGGATATTCAAGAAAATCACAACTAAACAAGATTTCTGGGAAATAATAAAAGTAAGCCGCAATTTGCAGAAATAAGTACGACGATAATTTTGTTTTTCTTCAGCTTGACCAGTTCGTAACAGAAGATCTGCAACCGGTTATGATAACAGATGGTACCGTGGCTTCTCATCCAATAGTTGTCAAGGTTAATAATCCAAGTGAAATTACGGAGGTGTTTGATTCTATATCGTATAGCAAGGTGAGTTTGTCGCATAATATAATTGTGTTGATCGAGGTGGCCACTTGGATTGTCACTAGTGACCACCCTGAACCCAGGTCCTAAACAGTACAACTAGTTAAACAGATATAAATTAATATATAATAACATTACAATAATAATATGCAGAAACACTCTGAGCACAGAGTATTTTATGACCGGTGACGCATTTTGTTTGCAGTACACAAAATGAATACCATATGATTGTCATCATTCTTCACGTCTGTCACTGTATTTTTATTATAAAAAAGTATATTTATTATAATGTTTGTAATTGAATTAATAAAAAAGTTTATCTTAGACGTGACCTCTTGTATTAACAGGGAGCATCTGTTATTCGAATGTTAGAAGCCTTTATGGGAAAAGACAACTTTATGCAAGGAATACAAGTAAGTTTCACAATTGACCAAACAGTTTTTAAATTACTACATCGATGTTCAAGATTTCCAAATAGTTGCGAAAGGGTCATGGATAATCCTGGGCTATAATGAATGTGTTGTTCTCCGTGAATAACCAACTGATACTGGCTTCGAGTCAGAGAATAACAATTTTTTAAGAAGTATGTTTCAGTAGTGAAAATCAACTTTGTTTTGTGGTAATAATAACTTTGAACAATCCCTCTGATTTACAGAAATATTTGAAGAAGTATGTATATGGTAATGCTAGGACACAAGATCTGTGGGCAGCATTACAAGAGGTACATTTAATAATTTTTTGCACAAAACTAATCAGTTTGCACGAGGCTGTGTTACGTAACAGTATGTTACAACTGTAACTCCGTTTTTTCCATGACTGATTTAATTAAATGCCCACTTGGACTAGGTTTTGTACAAAATGGTGATATGATTATATGTACTAATTTCAAGCTATGCCAGTGGAATTTTTGTTAAGTTTTGAAAATAAAGAAGTTGATAATAAATTTTAGGTGCCAGATTCAGGCGACGAATACCCGGATGTTGCAAAAGTAATGGACACGTGGACAAGACAAATGGGATATCCTGTTATTAATATACAATATGCAAACAACGAGCTTACAGCGACACAAGAACGTTTCTTATCAGATCCTACAGCCAACGTTAGCGCCGGTCAGCAATCACCCTACGGGTAATAAATAAAATCTAATTCAGTTATGGGTTAATAAGAACATGGATAAAAAATTGTCGAAGTCCGTGCAATTCGAGTAATCTACGCAATTTTATGTTTATGTTTGTTCAGGTGAAATCTTCTTACAGAAAAAATAACGGGCAATGACAATAATCTGTTTCAATTTGAGCAGCCTTGGCCAGTCAACATTTTTTCGAACATGCAGTTTGTTCACGCGAAATCTTCTTACAGAGCTAACGGTATCAGCTGCTGTAGAAAATTGTGTGTTTATGTGATTCATTCAACGTGCGGCAAGACATTAAATAAAAATACCTACAACAAAGCAATTTCCTAATAATGGGATATAAGGCACAATAAAGATCACTTGCTCTGTATATGGTCAACAAGTATTCCGTTCTCCGTACGCGGTTTAATGGTTTTTTCATTCATGTTTGTAGTTATAAATGGTATGTGCCGCTCCATTACACAACTTCTACAAATGATGTGCCACAATTGAAATGGATGGAAATGCAAGACAGTAGTAAGTCAATAGAAAAGTCAGTTACATGTCATCATCGACTTACTGGAACTTGTACAACTGGTTCCGCTTGCCTTGTGCCAATAAGTCAAATTACAGTATTTAATAATAATAAAATATTTAATTGGGCGTTACTTCTGAAAATGCTGTATAATGTATTACTATTTTAACTACTCAGAAAAAGAAAACAGCGCGGCACAGACTCAAAGTATTGTTTATGAGTTTCTAGCTGTTCAGAATTAGTTGATCAAACTTAATGTTACAAAGTTTGCTTGCCTTTGTTTTAGTTAAAATAGATTCTCCAGTAGGCTTAAATCTCGATGCCAGCGACTGGATTAAATGTAACGTCAATACAACAGCTTACTATCGTGTTAACTATCCAACAAAAGTCTGGCATACCTTTTCTAGTGTGTTGGAAAATAATACTAATGTAAGTATATGTAGAGATTCCATTAAGTATTAAACCACTATCAACATACCTCTTTTAATCTTCCTCTCCATATTTCTTGGCATTCACTATAGTCAGATTTCGGCAAAAGTTGTGCGCTATTGTTACCTTTCAAGATTTAAAAAAATGCTTGCTTCTTAAAACGTTTTGATTGTTTCCGTATCTTTACATAGCATGTCGATTTCCTACCTCTACATTTTCAAAAGATGCGGGATCTATCACCGGTAGTTCTATATCTTTTTTACATGTCTTGTTTCCATGTATAATTATTATAAATGCTTTTGTCTACCTGAGCCTTTTAAAACTGTCGCTTACACTAAACTTTAGGATTTTACACCTGCAATATGTATGATTATGGCAATATGTACGTTCACCAGCATGTTCCGTAAAGCCTTATGTTTAAGAATACATGTATTTGCCCTCGTTTATAATACTAATAACACAGATTTCAAATTAAGTTTAGTTTCCATGTTTTGATATTGACTGTTATAAATTTTAGGCGTTATGGCCAGCGGATCGCGCTGGGTTAGTAGGAGATGCATTCAACTTAGCTCGTGCTGGAAAAATAGAATACACTATTCCTCTGACATTGATCAAATATTTGAAGAGTGAAACTCATTTTCAACCGTGGGATAGTGCCAAAATGGGAATGGACTACATAGATGACATGCTATTCAATACATCATCTTATGCCAAATGGGGGGTAAGAACTTTCTGCAAATAAGACTAGTTGTTACTAGGTCTAGTCTAGTATATATGTACACTGTTTGCTTGTTAATTACTGAGTCTCAATCTACCAATTCACCATAACGACGAAAGTGTCTGGCATATATATAGAGAGTATTTGTGTTTTGTTTTTAATACTGAAGATAACTGATAAATTCCCAACTACATTGTAAAGTATACTCATATTTGTAGCAATACATGGTGACATTAGCGAATCCTGTTTTGGACAATATTGGATGGAACGACAGCGTTGGAGGACACCTGGACAAGTGAGTTGTCATATAAAGTAAACATGCGGGTCTGGGTCTCCGATCTGGGTCTTATATTTTCAGGGACACTGTCCAAAATACGGCGCCGTAAAATATGTGTTGCACCGAAAAAAGCATGCATCAAAGAAAAACTCATTTCATTTATCGTATATTTATCGATACTTACGGGTATTTTCGTAAATTTCTTACCTCTTTTTATTCCCTGTTATTCAATATATTTTCTAGATCTTTACGTATCGCTGTTATTCGACAGACATGTGGACACGGTAATTCAGGCTGTTTGGATATTGCGGCAAACATGTTTCAAGACTGGATGAATGGAGCAACGTAAGTAAAATTTAAATTCTTTCTTATTTCTCCATTTATTATAATACAGTAAACAAGTTTACTTCGATCTAATGGCCGGATTTATTCAGAAAAAATCTCTGGATACATAGTTAGCATTGGAATGAAAATGGGACAAGTAGTTAATGAATTTCAATAAAGGTCATTTTGAGTCGTTATCACGGGCCCACACATGTATAAAAATAGGATATATATTGCATCGTGTCTTATATGTAATTACTTCTATTAAGAGTTATCCTGCCAGAGTGTCGTCTTTGCGTTTTGTACGTCAGAATAAACGGAAATAAACAAATTAGTTATTATTTAGTTGTTTTTTTAATTTGCCCGTAATTTATAAACCAGCTTAATTCTTCCTTAGACTTCATCCAAATTTACGATCTGTGGTTTATCAATATGGAATGCAAAAAATTGGCGGAGAACACGAATGGGATTATATGTGGAGTCGATACTTAAATGAAACTGTACCTCAAGAAAAAATTAAACTGCTCTTCGGAATGGGCAAAGTACAGAATGTCACGCTACTGGAGAGGTACTATTATACAATCTTCAATATACTTGTAGCATTATGTATAAAGGCGCCTGCGTTGTGCACTTATAGAGTAATATATCATAGGTACGAAATATTTAAAAAAATGGTCGGTAGAATTTATGATACCATAGTAATTATAATTTGTTTTTAGTCACTGACTGAACAACCGTATTTAGCTAACGGTTTTGAGAACTTTCGACTCAGATGCAGATCCTGAATCAATCAGTCAAACTGGTCGATAAAGGTTCTGTGCCACAGTCGAAATTAATATTGTTAGCTAAACGTACTTTGAACAAGTGACTAAAAACATGAATATACAAACCTAAATAGACAGTGTATATGAATATACCGTAATACTTTAAATGCTTAAATATTTTAATTGGATCAAGCTGAGGCCGTTTTATTATATTTGCTATACAAGATTAGTATTCACATGCAGCCTATTAAATTAATTGTTGCAAATCTGCTGTGCGATTAAAAATGTAACAGCGCTTTTCTCATTTCTTTTGTTCCATTAAAGGTACTTGGATTGGGCAATGGATGAGAGTAAAATACGTTCTCAAGATTTCTTCAGTGTTGTCGCTTACATCCGAGATAACCCCATTGGAAGACCTATAGTGTGGGATTTCATTAGAGAAAACTGGCTTAGAATTGTTCAAAAGTAGGTTGCGTGTATATATGAGCCGATAGTAGCAATGTGTCTTGTATACATGGAGATAGCAATCTAAAATAACATCTTGCAAAATTGTGTAGCAGTCAGAGTAGTAAGGAGACTATTCAAATCTACAGCGGCCGGTGGATAGCAAACTCACGTTTTAAATTTTTAAACTGTAGCAATCCAACAATAAGAGTAAAAAAAATTCACTCCAGCCTAACATCACATCCTCACCCAAAAATAATACGAGTCCTTGACGAGTGCTCCAGTCATTGCTGGAGGAAGAATGTATTTGTGTCAAAAGTCAAATTAGCATGGACTTTATGTACTGCCGAAATAGAGAAAATATCACTTTCACTAAATAAATTTAAAATATAATTCTAAATATTTTGCCGCCAGTGACATATGTTGTGAATTTATGAAATTTGCATCTGTTCACTATTTTTGCGGAATAAGTTTTGGCAATAAAGTACTACAGACCTAATAATTTATGGAGTGAGCATAATTAATGTTACACATGTATTGTAGATTTGGAATAGACCATCGTTATTTAGGAAGAATGGTACCAGGTGTCATCAGTGTGTTTAACACTGAAGTCCAAAAGTTGCAGGTAAGAATTTTTGCTCTATGCATTTTGCGGGAGAGCTAAATTATCAATACTTGCATAGATTTATAGTTGAACGAATTCTTAGACGTTTTTTTAGAAGGTCATTTTATTAGTACAGACAGAGTCGTGACCTCCCCGCGTCACATCCCCTGCACCTTCAGCATCCGCATCCCGTTTCTGATATATATAATTAAGCTCCATATCAGAAACGGATGAAATTTACGGTTTACGGTTTACGGTTTACGGTTTACTACAAATGCATAATTTATTCGTTCATTCTCATCAACACGTCCTAAATAAATATCTAAAACAACTCTTTTGATTGTCTGATGTTTTAATTTAAAATAAATCAAGTGTCACTTCACAGGCATCTTAAAACGTAACAGTTGATGATCTTTATGCGTATGTAAATGAAAGTGAATGACACCAATATGGTGGCCCTGCAGGACTGTCGTGTTGTCGACTTGTAAAAAACAATTACTCGACAACACGACAAATCGGTACGAAATGTCGTGTTGTCGACTTGCAAACAACTCGACAACATGACAATTTTAATACATAATATCGTGTTGTCGGCTTGTAAAAAACAACTCGACAACACGACAATTTACTTTGAAATGTCGTGTTGTCGACTAGCAAACAACTCGACAACTCGAGAACACGACAATTTAGTATGAAACGTCGTCTTGTCGAGTTGTCGAGTTGCTTTTTACAAGTCGACAACACGACAGTCCTTCAGGGCCACCATACACCAATAATCATTACTATTATTCTATTACACTGATTCAAAATAATGTATCTAAATACAATTTACTAATTTTACACAGGTAACGACTTTCTTTGAAAAATATCCCGAGGCAGGAGCTGGCAAGAGGGGAAGAATACAAGCTTTAGAGAAAATTGATAGTAACATAGCCTGGATGAATACTCACGAGATTACAATACACACTTGGTTAGAAGCAAATAATCCGTAAATCGACGATTTTAAGCATCAAATTATAGCTTTTTTATTTTCAATAGAGCTATAGAAGGCTTAGACTATATGTAATTATAACGAAACGAAAGAGAAAATGACATATTTTGAAACGGCTAACAGTTGTGATTGGTGCAGTTGTTGCGATTTCCTTCAAGCCACACTATTTATACGTTAATGTTATGGCGTTGTAGTGATGTAGGAGATTCTTTGGCATTACAAGTTTTAAATGCATGTCTACTGCGCGCAAATCACTGGTGATACCCATACTATTTTACGCTGTGCGGCACGTCTAATTAAACAAAGGTATATACGGTTTTGCATATTGTAGACGGTCTTTTTAGGATTACTACGGATCGAGACTTGAAAGAAAATTTGTATAACTAAGGCAAACTCGAAATGCGTACTTTTCCTTATTGTCCATGCAAATTTTTACATATTTTCACATAGCCTCTAATCTTTTGTAAGATTTTTATAACTAATACTGTATCAGTTTCTGTTCAACATCTTTTATTTACTCAAGCAATCGAGAGAGAGAATACTTCGTCTAAACAAAGATGACTTTAATCAAGATGATTAATATTAATATGTAAAAACGGAATTTCTTCAAATATATTTTTGAGCAGACTAGGGGTGTTTTTCATGTTAATTTTTACTTAACGCGATCCGTACACATAACTTGAACGAGTTTTCGTATAAAACCAGTCAAGATAGAAAGGCACACGACTGAAAACAATCGCAGATTCCTGTACATCACAGTTGTGCTCAGTAAATGCCGCGACGCCCGCTAAGAAGTATCTTCCATTTTTCTCGCAAACCAAGGGGCTACCAGAATTACCCTACAAAATAAAAAAAATTTACCTTTACTGAATTTTCGAAAAAAGTAAATCAGCCTTTCTCAATAATTAAGCACCAATCGTTACTAGTTGCTTTATTCAAAATAACATCTTAACGATGACGATTTAACCTTAACAACAATTAATTAAAATTCGTTAATAATGGCAAAACGTCACCAATCATAGATGCTTGTATTAGATTTTTCAAGCATGTATCTATATTTTCATTGAATTGTGGAAGTGGAATTGAAGCAGATTTGAAATAGTAACTTCAGTTGTCTTCACAAGGACTCGTAAAGCTGTAACATTCGTTGACTTTGTAATTCAGGCTGTACGTTAATTCTACTGCTGGTATTACACGTAGAATACGATATGACTTACCAAGCAAGCTACTTGCTTTCGGTTAGTAGTGCATATCATGCCTTCGTTAAAACCCCAGATTTGTCGTCGACACAGTTGAGGAGACAATGGTGTAACTTCAGTTTGTTTCATCATGCCAGATGTTTTCTCTAAACAGTAAATTTAATAATGTTTAAGTAAAAAGGAATGGATGTACAGTTCAACCAGCAAAACATGGTCGGATCTGCGATGTGTTAGATGCATGTAAAATACAGGAAAATATTATGCAAAGATAATATTTAAATTTTGAACCTGAGTTCTGAACACTGTGCAGCTAAGAAGTGTGGGATCTCCTTTTGCAGTTAACACTACGTGATTTTTAAAACGTGAATGATATCGTTGATTGTCTTATAGTGTGCATATAGATTTCACTATACTGACCGAAACACTGCAAATATTTAACGAAACATAAGTAAATTCAATTAACTTTCAAAAGCCACTTTTCTACAAAGACCAGTTCATTCTGAGACATGTTTTACTACTATTATATTTACATTTCAGGTTTTTAAGAAATGAAAGAAAAGTGTCTGACTGACATGAATAAGTAAAAAATAAAATCATCACGACACAAATAAAATTAACGTTTCAGTTTATTTTAAAGCTCCGCGTTCTGAAGAAAGTTTAAAATAAACTGAAGTGTTTATTTGGGTGGTGGTGACTCTGTTCTTTCTTATTTAAAAAACTTTTGCTCATATACGATCACAAAAGTAATTCACTGTAAATGTAAAGACACCCCGCATCATCGGGTATAGATTCTAGATCTGAGGCAATTATTCCAGTGAGTACCAACTATATCGGCTACATTAGATCATAATTTGCTGTAAAAAGGGATGAATACTGATTTTAGAAATTACCTCAAAGTTAAAAATTACCTAAAAAGTTTTACATTAATTTAATGAATATCACACTTACCATTATTTGGGCGCCAACTCAATATCCAGCACTTAGATTCCGTAAATGTTTGATCCGGTGTTGGCATACAAACTGTATTGATCTGCTGGCTGTTCAGATCCACGGTTTCATTCATCAGCTTTAACAAAGCCAAATTGTGCCGAATTTGGTCAAACTTGCCAAACTGTCCATGCTGTAAATAGGTAACGTTCAATTCTAAACGAACTGAGATTTCCCATTTAAAACCATTGTTTGTCAAAGTTGATCTTCGTAACAAGTAACATCTGACTGTCTTTGCATTTTTTAAATTGTTTGTTTCTGTTGACTAATTTCTTTGCAAGTATACTATACTATAGTATGGTATGCTACGCTACACTACTCTACACTGTACTGCACTACACAACTCTGCACTACCCTATACTGCACTATACCACACTATACTATACTATACTACACTACACTATACTACACTACACTGCATTACACTACACTACATTATACTACACTACACTATACTATACTATACTACACTAAAGTATACTCCTCTCGTGATTTGCGAATAATGTCAAATACCGTACAAGTTACGTTATGAATGTATACATTAGTATAGTGAAGGCATTTTAAAAGTTACTAGAACAAGTAGCATCATCTACTTACCACAAAAACTCTAGATACATCATATTCTCTCTCATTAACATCCTCACCATAGATGTCATTCTCTCCTAGACGTACACTCAAGTTGTTTGAACCAGAAAATCTGAAGCCACAATGTTATATTTAATATGCACATATCAGAGATAGTGAGCCGGTGTCGCCTAACTAAAACTTACAATCTACAACACTACGATGACTCACATCACTAAGTTTAAGGTGATTGTAATGTAATTTAGTTGTGCTGTATAATCAACAATATATGCGGCCTTGTACAGCATAAACTGCAAAAAGTGAAAAATTCCAAAATCTCACCTCCGCATACAAGTTGCTGACGTCAGCACATAATTTGGGGCTACTAATGCTCCAGAACAGAATCTGTCTGGCGCTGTTTTGCTAAACACCAATGTTTGCCAAGGCCAACTTCCACTCGCTGCATCTATACCAGTTTTCATGTGTTCACCAGGAATTCCACAAATATCTACAAGAATTTTAGAAAATAAAAATACACGTGTTATTTCAAGGTACTAGTTACCTATAAGATTTTTTGTGAAAAGGTTTATTCATAACATTTGCATTTGTTTTGGTGCCAAAAGCAAAATGGGCAAATGTATATACATGCTGCAGACAGACTTTTAAAGGCAAAAAATATAGTGATCACGTGGACAGAAGCGCTATTTCAACGTTTGAACTATACTATAAAGATGAAACAGTCGTCCTGAAACTGGTTTTGCGCATACACTGTGACCATTATCTAATTTTACACTTATTTACCATTTTAGTCGAACTATATATTTACCGCGCCATCTAATATCTAATGTGTCTCCTCCTTTAAATCCTTCATCGTCAATGTTACCAACATGCAAGCTGCTAGGTGGGCGTGTTTTTTCTTCAAAAGGATTGTCCGGAGGTTTTACACAACAAATTCGATTGGGTGGTCCACTACATAAGCCGGGTTCGTGACGTCCCCAACAAGATATCTCCTTATCTTGGCATACACCTGCCATGTTAGTACAGTCAGGATCCAGTTGTAGATCTAAAAAATATTGTTTTTTTTTGTTACCATGAATATTCATTAAGTTCCAACAAAAGCCAAATTAGAACATTCATTTGGGTATCATGACACCTGACACAACCTCGTCCGTCAGCAGTGGTGGCAACCTTTGACAAACGAGATAGCGAATACTAGCTGTTCGACTTATGAACAAGTTTCCCATCTCCGCAATAGGTCGACTACATCTGTCGATAAATTGTTGAAATGATATAGAAAGGTTACTTGTTCATGAGATTCATATAATTTGCTTCTTTTTTAACCTTTAATATAGCATTCTAGTAATCCCTATTTCTCTGATTATAAGTCTACATGTATGTGACCCATA
>JAOXYB010018761.1:0-18138 GCA_028565635.1 Phoronis ovalis | reverse complement strand
TCAGTGATATTAGCCTATGGCTAGTGTTTGTCTGTTATGCTCAAACTGACTTTAAATAAACTGATTTGATTTGATTTTGATTTGAATCTGTTAAGCATGTCCTTGCTTTCTCACACAATAACGGCACTACGTCATAACTAACTCGCACATTGAATTGCATGGTAAAACTTTAAAATGCACCAGATTCAGGACTAGATTATTGCATAACCTAGAAAAGACACCAAAACATTCAAAATGTTCCTGAAGAAGTTCCCTTGGAATTCCGTCTTAGGGCGATGACCCCCTCCCGCATTCTTGCCCCACACACAAACTTCCATACTGCGCACACACAGTCTGCACACAAAATCTTTCCAGGTGTGAGGCATGATATCTCTGCAGCCATAACTAAATTATAACTAGTTGACATAGATACAGAAAAAAACCCAGTATCCTCAATATTATTTAAACAAAAATAATTTATCATACTCATTACAACCCCTTCATTTGGCAAACGGTGTGCTAAATTCCACCAAGCTTTTCGAGTGGGTGGCAAAAGGTACGAAGTCTCCTTTTTCCACTTCCCATGTACCAGCAGATTATAACTTTTAAGCCTAGGGGAAAAATTAACACTTGAGTCTAGGGCTTAGATAACGAAAGGCAATAAGTGGTTATGACTCGAGGTTAAGGAATCTGGACACTTGCAGGGCCACTCGTAATTTGGTTTATATAGCCAATTATTTAAGTTGGCACTAGTGTCTAGATATGCAGTATGCAAAATGCATTTATTTCCCATAGAGTACAAACCAGTAGAACCCTGGGAGGTACATTAGGGTACTGAAGCTAAACTTTAGGAAAAAATAAATCGTGACACAATTGTTGTCACCGGGATGCCACCTCCTTTTTCTCAAACCTTTATAACTTACTGTATAATATTTTTCTGTCATTGAAAAATTTACTGAATATACGGGCATAGATTTTGACTTTGTTTGAAGCCTTTATCAATCTGATGAATTTGACTAGAATGGCCGACTAATTAATAACTCCACTGTGTATTGGTGTATTTCCTCAATTTATTTTCAGTTGGAAAGCATATTTTCTCATTTCGTGTTACAATGAATTGCAGTCTTTCGTGGTATTTCTATCCTTTGATTTTCTTCCTATTGTTTTTATCCTGTTCTAGGACTTGGGCTCCAGAAGCAATGATTGTTATTGGGGGAGTATGGCAGAAGAGCCTATGGTTTTAAGTTCAGCTAGCGAAAGTAATTCTGAGTCAGAGGCTGACTTCGATTCCAAACAAGTACAAGTTGAAATAGAAGCTGAATACAATGAATTAAAACAACAGTTCAGAGAAGAGGGAAGAAGAAAATATATGAAAGAGAAAAAACGATTGAAAAAATTGAGATTAAGGTAATCCAAAACTTCACCATAGCCCCAAGATATGATAAAGTGGTTGAAGTTTACAATAAATGTACATATTTTTAATAATTTCACAGATTTTTCACATTCTTGTTTATTTGTTTGTTTGTGTGATTGTCATGCAGTCTCTTGCCTTTCTCTATTTCTAAGCAATACCTGCTTTCTTTTGTTGACTTTTCCAATGATTTGTTTTAGAGCTATAAAACGAGAACTTAAAACTAACAAGAAAACACAAGAAGATACTGACGAACCTATTGCAGATGAGAATTCTATGGTTCAAGATATAAGTGCAACAGGTAGTGATAGGAACGAGGTTACCCAAGAGCATCAAGTTGTTTCAACACGAAAGAGAAGAAATTCTTTGAGGCTGTGGAGTAAGCCAAAATTTCCCAAACTGAATTAACAGGAAACTTTTAAAGCATAGAATATCAATATCATGGATACTGAAACAGGTTTATGTGCAAAGAAACGTAAATTGGACCAGCATACTGATTCCAGCCAAAATAGCAACAGTTATGACCAGTCACAAATATTGAGTATAGTAATTGATGGTGAATTAGAATGCCCTACAAATCAGGATTTGGGTTCTCTAGAGGATAAAGGTCAACTTAGTGCAATGACTAATATTAATCAAACTGATGATATTAAATCCAACAGTGATATAAATGCATCTGACGAATGTGGACTTAAAGCTCCTACAGTTTCCAAAAAGCAACAAAAGCGCATTCAAAGGCAGGAGCAGTTTCTTGAAAAACGAGTTTTGAAAAGGTAATTTAGAAACAAGCTGTTAAATAAGGATGTTGTTATGTAAGATGCTTCTTAATATTTTTTATGACAAAGAAGTGAAAACAACACCAACTAGCAATTAGCAGTTATCTGGTTATAATGTTTATTTAAGCATATAAAATTATATGTATTGAATAATAATCACTGTCTTAAGCTTGACATATATTTTTTAATATAAAAGTAATCATTGAAAAAACTAGCTTATTAGTAGCTGAATAGTTTGTGCTGTACTTAGTTCAATAGAAACAAAATAATTCACTGAAACTTTGTGTACTGAAAAATGTGTAATAAACTCCTCTGACATTTTAGAAAAGAATGGCGCAAACGAAGAAAAGAGAAGAAAAAAGATGCCCGAGCCCGTGGAGAAGATCTTGGCCCCAGTAGAAAAAGTTTGAAGCACAAAACTATGGAGAAATCGACTTGTAAATTACAAGTTGCAATTGATTGCTCATTTGATGATCTCATGACTGATAAGGTGGAGAGCTTAGAGAATAAATTTTGTAGTTTACCATTTTCATTATTTTATTTAAAAAAATAAAAGTATACACTTTTATAATACCAGAAAGGAATTGTTGTAAACAGAATTGCTAGTCAATACTTCACAATTTAAGACCTATAGAATTATGTAAATACTTTTGCTGTATAAATTTTTTTCCCTGATTTGCAAATTCATCAATTAGTGCTCATTTATTCAAGGGAATATTTTTCTAGGTCTAGTTTTCTGAATATATGAGAAGCTTGCATCTATGTTTGTCCCAGGGTATTGTTCATAAACCTGTGCATGAAAGGGACGTCTGAAATTAATTTGTAAGTAGACTTCCTCTTTACATACACAAACAGGGGTGTCAGAATGTTGATAAATGGACAGACTTCTTTTGATCTGTATTATTATTTTTCGATTATGTAGGATGTTGCAATGTTGGTAAAACAAATTCAGAGGTGTTATGCTGTCAATAGGAGAGCAGAAGAGCCATTGCAGGTATTTGCTACTAAGAAAATCTTATTACTAAGCATTATTTTGTATTTAAATTACCTGTAAAAGTACTATTTCCGATCAGCACGTATGAATATGTGGACCCATTTTGTGTTTAAAGGTTAAGTGTATGTTCTGTAAAATTGAAAATCAATTGAGACAGTATTATAATTGAAATATTTGTCAGTTAGTGTTTTAACACTGACTGACAAATATTTCAATTATAATTACAAAATACTTAAAAGAATTTTGTGTGCTTTTAGTTACTTCATGTTTTCTTTTTTGTAGTTTTACTTAACAAGTTTAGGATGTAAAACCCTGGAAAAAATGAAAAGTATTGGTGATTACAATAGTTGGGATGTGAGTATCAAGAAAATCCTTGAGATCAAAAGACAGTATTACCATTACCAAAACCTATCAAATTCTTAAATAAAAAATGTTGGTGGTTGCCATTTACTGCATATCTTAGTATTTTAGAAAACAGGCCATCCACAGTATTATTTAAAATAATCTTAAACTTTAATGTATGATTTCTTCTCTCCTTTTCATTTCTGTATTTTTTCCACCCTAGATTTATTATAAAACTGAAAACTATATACAGATATTTGGTAAGGAGAATGTTGTTTACCTTAGCAGTGAATCGGATAATGTGCTCCTTGAACTAGATGAAACAAAGACTTATATTATAGGAGGACTGGTAGATCATAATCACCACAAGGTAAAATGTATTTATTAATAATATATATAGATGTATGTGATTGTGTTAATATTATAAAGACTCTCGCTATGGTTTTAAATAAAAATTCTTGAAATATCTGTATTTTTTTTCACACAGAATAAATGCTTTCTGAAACTTCAACATTCAGGCCATGTTCTAGTCGTATATTCAGACTTGTGTATGAAGTGTTTGAAATTTAATTATGCTTATTACAATCATAAGGTATGTCCCACTGGAAAACTGGGTGGATCTAAATTCTTGTTAAGTATGTTTTTAACAAGTAATGATACTCCCAGTATTTTATATGACCAAATTGTAAATTCTGTGCATAATCCTTACTTGTTGATCTTTAAAGAAAGATTAACTGTATATTTCCTTAAAAAATAAAGGTGCGATTTAAAAATGGTCCATAATAATGTATGATAGATTTTGATGCGGTTTCATTTTGCACATGGGTCTAAAAATATCCTGTCTAGCCTGAATGTTATATAAAGTTTCAGAATGTAATACGGATTTTTCACGAATCTATAATATTACTGGAAAGGAATCCATATTTTTCTCATCACAACTCTTGTCTGGGCTGCACCTTTATTGGGGTGTAATTGCGTCTGCTAGATTACGTGAAATAATTTTTTTTGCAGGGATTATGTCATAAACTTGCGGAAGAGAAAGGCATAGTACATGCGCAGTTGCCAATTGGAGAATTTCTAGAAATGAAAACACGAAAAGTGCTAGCTATAAATCATGGTGAGATAATAACTGGTCTTTAACAAATAATTGCAGTCACCAGATGGGGGGAGGCATTTTTCTCCATCTGCTAATACATATATTCGGCAAAACATCTTTTAAGGTCTCTAGATGCAAAGAGGTGTATTATATATTTCTGCGTATGTTTTATAAATAAACAGAGATAGACATAAAAATTTACATTTTAAAAAGTTAATATTTTAAACTGTACAAATCCGCTTTGTAGGTGCAAGGGTTTTTGACATAATTATTTTTCCAAAATGGCTGCTAATCAGATCATGAGAATTATTTTCAACATTTAGTCTTTTGAATTCAAAAAACATTGATGTATAAACTTTGCAAAAATGTATAATTTTTCATGTATATCTCTTCATTTTGATTATGAAAATTAATAAAGTTACAGTCAAATAGCAGTTTCACAATGTACCTGGAGTCCTTAAGTCAGCACTGTTCTGGCTTTATCAAATTTCAAGTATATGAATACCACCAACACTTATTTACTGTTTTCTAGAATTTGAGTCTGAATTCAGTTTTGTCAAGACAACTTTGTCACCCATATCTTTTCTTGAAACTATCAAAATCAAGATAAATTTGATTACTTAACGACATTATAAGAGTGGATTGTTTTTGAAAAGTTAATGCATCAACAGTTTGCATATTTTTCAGTCTATGAAATTATTCTGCGATTTATGGAGAATAAGAATTGGAGAAATTCTTTTTTTGAAGTTATTCCACAAAGAAAACAGGCTATAGCAAAGTTGATTAATAATGACACTGATCTAGGTCAAGATCAAAGACACAATGATTTGCATACTCAGGTAACGAATGAACAAAAATCTGAATGTGATAGCAATTCTTTGGATTAGGAGAAATCCCAAATAACAACAGAATTGCAAAACAAATTATTCAATTAGCAACTTTTTTGCTTAATATAATTTTAATGAGATATTTTGTGATGCTCATGAATACTGCTACACTCAGTCAAAGTTTTGTTTTTGTGAGCATTATTTATCATACTGCATCAATTCAGATCATGTTTAATATCATTCTGATATGTTAGGGATGTATCTACATTTCATAAGCCTACAAAGTAATTCTCTTTAATAAAAATAATAGGCTTCTTTTTTGTTTGCCTGCATTTGGTGGAGCCAAAGGTGGCAAACCCAAACATTCTTAGCATGTCATATTTTGTGAATGAATCACCAAAGAACTGCATCATCGTTCATATACAAGATTTCGTTTTATGACCAATGACTCCACCAAGTTCTTATAAAAATAATTGTTACCATTATATGACAAAGAGGCAGGAACACGTAAATGGTTACTTGGACTTTGATGCAATCAATTGTGGATCATTCCTAATTGCTTAAATTGATCTCTGTAACCGATTTGTTTGTAACAATGTTTGTGACAAAATTAATCTACTATACTGCAAATATGTGATTTTAAAGTGTCTAATGTATATTTTTTATGGTGTTCTATAGGTATATTTAAACACATTGATTTTAATTGCCTACTTTTCAATTAAATAAATGTATGTTGATTACCCAGGAATGGTAATAAAGCTTATAGTTCCGCATTATCATTTCAACAGCTGCATATTTGCAATAAAGTTGGTTATTTTGTTTTAACATTTCCCTGTAAAACTTTTTTTCTGTTATATGACCTGAAAAGCATTGCAATGAAGGCATAATTATCGACCATCAATCAACATTAGCGCAACTATTTCCTAGTATTCGAACACTTTCCCGGTTTTCGCACCGAAACTCCTGTTACTCGAACCGTCATCTGCACAAACTCTCGTAAGTTGCCAGGAAGTCAAACAGGAGCCGACAATAGTACATATGGGAATTCATCTCTGTTACAGAATTTATTTTTGTGGACAAGACCCATATTTAATAAGTTACAAAATCCAGGCTAGATCACTTTATTACCAGGAATAAAAGAGTACAATCTATCATGTATATTCCTGAAAGCTAACTTCGATATTTTTTTAACTAAAAACGCATCAGCAGAATAAATATACGGAAATGTTTGTTTTGCGCATGATCCCAGTGCATTTGGTTCAATGTTTAGCTAAAAGAAAGATGTATACTTGTTATGTATAGCTCATTCACCATACCTGGTTATTAAAAATTACTAAAACTTCTGTAACTGTTATTTGATATTTCATCACATGTATAATGATTGATAGGCTGCAAAAACAGAAACATATTACACATATTAATGATTTTTATTTCAATTTGTTTCTGTAGGGATTCGTGTTTATTTCATGTCTTACACTATCCAAGTAATTTTCATGCCTTTAATCCATCACCATTCCTTCTATCAATATTCATATACCAGACAAATGTGAATTCCGAATGAAATATGTATACAACAACTGGGAACTCTAAAAAATATCTTGGTCATAGTTTAAAGCCTAAGTTTGGCCCCTGTCTTTTACAGCATTCTTCTTACATAACAGACTACAACAGCCATAATTGGCACCTGAATAGTATATTTTTGACAAGAGTAGGCAAAGGGATAACAATTCATGATATGCTTTCAACACATGCTCATGGCATCAAATATACCGAGCCAAGGCATATCAGCCAGGCAGTGAAATCACTTCTAGGTTACCCTCACTTGTAATTATATGACAAACAATTTGTTGTTTTACACACAAAAACTTTTTTAAAGTCTTATGCTATTTTCAAGTACATTACAAACGATGAATATGCCACAAATGTCACAGCTTTATTTTCTTGAAATAATATTATATTTTATATATATATCATGTAAATTTAACAAAGTATAGTGTTGCTTACATGAGTTGACGATGTGTCTAAATGACATACCTGTATTCAACAAATTATTACATAAGAAATTAGCTATTTCAATGCCACCTTGGACTTTAAAGGATTATCTGCCGTATTTAAATCGATTTACATACCATACAGCCTTCAATTCAATATAGATCTCACAAGTGTTGTGAAATTTGATTTAATCTGGGGTTTTTTCTATTACTTACAGGTTAGTGTTTTGTTCGAAATATCTTTATGTGCCATATATTTACTTAAATGAATTTTGAATTTTTACTGCCTGACAATCTATTGACCATGTATTCTTTTTCTGTGGGCTCAAGTTTCCGGAAACTGTTCATGTTCCTGGCAACTTATGCGAGTCCACAGAAATGACTTCGAGAAGAAAGAATTTTAGTGCGAGAACCGGAAAAAGTGTTCAAATACTAGGAAATAAGTGTGTGATTATGGATTGGTGGTTTGAATGCATGATGGTTAGGTAAGACTGATTATGTAGCTAGTAGTGCAAGTAGCCTTACAAGGTGATTACAGAGTTAATTCTAGTATTTGGTATCTAGCTGATAGACCTCAAAGTATTTGATAAAATTAATTTACCTCTATGACTATATAATTTGAACTTTAAATGTACAGTCATGTTTAATGTCATGAATCATGATGAATTTATGAATGATTGATTCTCTAGTTTTGTAAATATGAAAATAAAGAATGAATATAGATAACAATCAGTTATATTTATTGTCAGAACAGTTTTCAGCAGTTGGTTTTAAATTGCATAAATTTTTAATTCCAAAAAATATGGAAAAGTAAAAACAATAAAAACGTGAGTATATGTTGCAGTGCATTGACAAAATCATTTCAGAAGATTATAATAATCATAGAAAGAAGTTAAATATATAGTGATTATGTGTAATAATACAAAGCTGAGATAATATCATCAAAATTGGAAAAAAACTAATAAATGCTTCATAAGCAGTCGCATTTTCAACGGAAATTATCTTAGTGAGAACATTTTCAAAAAACAATCACTTGTGTTGGAGGATAAAGAACATTGCTCCATTTATCTCGGACGTTCTGTAAATTATTTGTTGACATCCCAGGGGGGGCACTTAATATAAAAGCGGGTACCCATGTTCCAACATGGCTTTTCAATAAAGCCCCTAACGAAGTGAAATTCTGCAAAAAATACACCCCGAAAGAAGTCAGTTTTTTTAAAAATACACCCTTAAGAAAGTGACTTTGGGAAAAAACACCCCTAACGAAGTGTCATACCTCCAAAAAAAACACCCCTTTTCGTGATTTTAGCAACAACAAAAAAACAGACCCTAAGCGCGTAACGCACCGGCGGTTCGAAAAACATACCCTTTCACGTAAAATTTTGTTGGAACATGCGTACCCACTTTCATATTGACTGCCCCCCCCCCGGGGTTGACATCATCTGTTCAAAATAATTCTGAAGTTTAAATGTCTTTTAGACTTTGATTTATCACAGATAGAAATATTACTCTCCTTGCAACATTTGATAAAAAATGAAGATGGCATAAGTTATTTGTTGGTAAATTCCACTTGGAAGAAATGTATTAACAATTGTCATATATGATATGTGCATATACCATCTAAATTTTTTTTTTTCAAAATGTTTTATGAGTAACATCACACTCTAACACTTCACTCTAAGAAATACACAACACAAAACATATAGCTATATGTACAATAATTGAGCAAATAAATGTAGCTGTGACCGATTTATAAATGGCCCCAACATAATATCAGATATATAACACAAAGGCAGATTAAGATGTGGATCACTTTGAATTGGATAAACAGCTAAACAGGATATCAGCAAGGGCCTGTTTAAGAATGTATCCTGAAATACATGCAATTATTAGAATTTTCTTGTCTTTTTGTAACATGAAACTAGATTAAATTACACTACATTAGCATGTTAGTTAAATATATGTACTTAAAATTATGTTCCAGTGTACAGTTCACTCCTTTCTGTATCTCCAATTACTTTAATTCTTGATTGCAATGTTTCCTTGTGTTTATTGAATTATCTTAATTTTCACTGTTCTACTGTAGATTTAGCTGGTTCCCATTTCTCAGCAATGTCTGTTTCTTTCTTTGGAGTTTGTGAGTATCGTAACATAGGCGTGGATGGTTTAAATGGTGCTTGGTTAGTTAATGGTCGTTCACGCGGGGAGTGCTTCACCCGGAACATGTCAGTACACTTTGGTGGTTTTAAAACATCTGAAGAAGAAAGTCAGTTTGTTAATATGATATTTTCAAAAACTTTTATTACAATGCTGTAATGTAAACAACATTGCTGAAAGAAGAGTAGGGGAATTTTGAAGACAGGTTAATACATACGAAGCATTCTTGATAAATTGTAAATAGATACAAAAAAACAAATCTGATTAAAAATTCCTTTGAAAATTGTTATACTTAATTAAAGTTTTTATAGGTGTGAGAACATTTCAGTGTATGTATGGTGAACCAAACTCACAACTGTCTTCATCAAAGTTGGGCAGTTCTACCTTTGTAATACCTTGAGAACTTCTGGGTTTTGACATAAGATTATCTTCAAAAACAGTTGCTAAGTGTCCTAAATTATTATCTAAGTCGCTTTGATGTCTTTTGTATATTTCTTCTTTTTGTATAAGCTTCTTTTTGCGTTTCATAGGTATTACTTCCTAACTTATGCATCGAACTTACAGAATTTGGTTTACCAGGATTTTGTCTTTTGTCTTAAATTCAATTTCGAGAGTGGAATCTAAGTCAGATGCAACAGATGGTTTAACATTTGATTTAACTGGTAAATTTTTGCCAATGCTCTTATCATTAGAAACAGATGATGTTAAAATTCTGGGTTGTTTCATACCATTTTCTGGAATAACTGGTTTCCTTTGATGAGCAGATAACTTAGGATCCATCACATTATTGTTAGCCTTGTTTGTTGACCATGAATAACGTGTCCACTGAGTTACATCATTAGCTGGGTGTTCACCAGCGACAGCACGAGGTGACACGTTTTCTAAACTCATCCTACAGTAAAAAAAATTAACATTAGAATTGCTGATCTGACTTCTTATAATCTGATTTAAAAAATCTTACGAGCTTCACGTCAATATCTACTATCATAGCAATAATGATATGGGATGGCAACATAGCTAGTAAATGTTGTATTTGAGTGCTTCTACTGAGGACTGAATGTTGTACCATCTCCAAGTTTCAATATGATTAAATTTGGTCAGTTAGCCATACCAAAACCGATGGTGTTGATATACTCTTGACATTGTGTATCTTTAGAGGACGTTAGAAGTGCAGATGTAAATACCTCTCAATCATTTCTATTCTAGATTCCTCCTGCTTCTGTGTGATGGCACTCGTCTCTGTTTGATGGTCAATGAATTTCATTGGTGATGTCTGTGGCCTAGGTTGGTCAGTTTGTGGCCTAGGTTGGTCAGTTTCTGGCTGAATGAATTCTGTGTTACTTTGATTATAGTATTCATCTTTGCTGGCTATTGCAGATTTTATCAGATCCAAAACCAAACATTTTTCTAAAAAATAAAAAAATTAATCATTAATATACAGTTAATGTGATAAGTAACAGAGTAAGACTACCAGTACTGCATTTCTTCAATAATGCGACAATCTGTATTAATTTACAAAAATAATTAAATAGATATACTTTCTGAAGATTAGAAAGGTCATAAAATACCTCTTTCTCCAGCAGACACTAGCCATGACTGAACAGCATTAACATCATCTGTCTGTAAAATCTGGCACAACATTTGTAAAACCTAGAAAACGAATAAAATATTCTTATCAATTGCTTTTTATGAGAAATAAAATCTTGTTTATATCCCAGATAGTAAATAAAATTGTGCTGCCATCTGATGGGTAGGTAATGAAAATAATTTTAATAATCTATGTGTTAGCATGAGTCGCTAGATATAAATCATTCTATTGTTCGTCATCATAAGCATTGGAGAAGCAGAAACAGACAAGTAAACAAACTGAGTATTTTTAATATTGTTTTCTCCAGTCAAGTGTTCAATATACATTTCTATTACCTGGTAACTATTCTAAGGCACAATTGTGTCCAAGTTTTATTTAGTCTTTTTTAAAACATTAAACTATTGTGACCTGTGGGTAAATAACTGGTAATAAAAGAAAATATTTTTGCTTCATAGAATATTTCATGCATTCAGAAATCTTTAGAGAAAACAAATATTTGAGAATACACAAATAGTCAAGAATGAATAGCATATTACTTTAAAAATAGTGATAGTACACATTTCAAAGGAAATCATTATTTATAATTTCTTTTTGTTGATATTGCCTGCATCAGCATATGTAAGACGCAATAAAACCACAACTTTGAACATCTCAATTTCCCCCCAGGGACAGTCATTTAACACAGGTAAGTAAATAAAATATAATCCAAAAAATCAGTACTTTCCTTAAGTGATGTTGTATGAATTTAAATAAGTCAGTTTCAAAAGATATACTTGAGATTGTCTGATTACTTGATAATGTGGGGTACATATTATAAGGTTAAAGCATAATGAAGGCAATTTTTTCAAATTTTATAAATATGTAAAATTTCAATTCTTCATTGCATAAATTAGTTTTTGGCAAAGGTAAACATAATTTTTAAAAAAGTATGGAACAGCAAAATTTCAAAATGAAATTGGCCTGCTGCAAATTTGTTCTAATAGAAGCATGTAGTTATAAATATAATTAGCTCCGGTTTTGATTATATATGCATAAATACTGCTTTTCAGTTTTATCAATGTATCATGCATCAGTGAGATATTGCCGATTTTCAAAGTCTAAAAATATTAACAATTTCAATTGTGTAAAATAATCTTTTTTCTTTTGAAATAGGTATACATTGCTTTGCTTCATCAAGGGAGTATCACCGCTTTTATGTATTAAATAATACATAAAACAGTACACCAACTCTTAACACCTCTATTAAGGACATTTCTTGCCAAAGTTCATTTACGAAACAAATGATTTTCAATATCAGCTGGGTGATAATCCTCTCCAAATATACCACATTTCACTTATTCTATAAATATGGTATTTCTGCTTACCATGCTTTCCTGATCTGGTTCACCAGCAATGTGCTCAAAATATCGCCCCATTTGGTCTCGTCTGGCTTGACGTGAACCTTGTCTTGTCATTGCTCTAGAAGGAGGTGGAATAAGGCGACCAGTTTCAGTAGAGTATACACTCTTGTTAAGTTTGTTTTCAGTTTCTTTCTTCATGTCTTCTTTCCTTTTCTCCACTGCTAACAGACCTGCTGCTTCTGTGAGATTTCTTAGCTCGTCCCTCCATGTTTCTATGACTGGAACTGTAGCGTAAAGTAAAACTTTACTTTTGGAATTTAATACTGGTAAGACCATTGATGAACTCTTGTGTAGTAATATTGCTTTGACAATTGAATTAAATTAAATTAAATTTACAGAATTATATTAATTTTTTCTCCGAAGAAATAAATTAAATTTTTATTCCAGTTTTCTACTTTTTGTGAAAATGACACTTTTATGTTTCTATAAATAGTTATAAAACCATGCTGCTCAAAATGCAATCACAGAAGCACTTTATTTCTGCAGTATTGTCTATTTGGCAGGAAACATTCTATAGAAATTTGTGAAACATTAAATTTTATAAAAATTCAATTGTGTCACTTCCTTCTTATAATGCTCATTTGTTATAGTGTAAATTCTACTATTTTATACAAAAGTTATTATGCAAATACTTCATCAGTATAACATAAAGATCATTTTCCTAAAATCAAGTCATAATTCTTCTGAACTACTTATCATTCATAAAACCAGCAATTAGCTAGGCCATGATGATTAATATTTTTACCAAAGTGCTTGTGCCACATACTATTTGACACATACCCAAAATTTTACAGGGGAACATATAGAAAAATCTACAGCTACTTTTAATTAAGAATGTGATTGATATAGTTTCAAAGTGTAGAAGGCATTTCTTAATATCTTTCTACTTGTACCTGTATATAAGTATGCCAATTTAGGGTTTTAGATTTTTAAATATTGCTTCATTCTGTGTTCAGAAAAGTGAAGACTTGAACTGAGTTAGTGATTTTATCATTATCCTAAGAGTTTAAACAATTGAAAACACTTGAAATTGTTATCCTAAGAGTTTAAACAATTGAAAATACTTAAAATTGAATATATTATCAAAGTTTTGGCCTTTCAGCCTTCATCAGATGCAAGAGTTTTAAAATATTTACAGGATACTGGTATAAAGAAAAAAACTTACCTAAACCGACTTGTGGAACAGCTTTTTCCCTGAATGGATAACTTTGAAGACCAGTAAAATATTGCAGTCCAGTTACGGTATTAATTGGATGTAACTGAGAGTTGATGTTAATCGCATTCACAGGTATATGGTAACGAGAGTTTGATAATTTACTTGCATTAAAATTATTTGGTGGAAAGCTACCAGTAATTGAATATCTAGCATTAGACACATATCCATTATCATTCACAGCACATATTGGCACATCAAGAAGTCCTGAAAAATGAAGTACAGACTGTTTCATCTCACAAAAGCTAACAAACACAAATGTATAAAGTAATGGATACAGTATAAAACTGAGTCATTTCATGCTTTTGGCAATGATTTCTTGCATATTTCAGTAAAAAACATTTTACAGACTAACAACAGTAAAACTGAGGCAAGTTCAATCCTAAATTGGTATCAATGTAATTTGTTGTCATGGTAACATTCAAGTAAATTTAACATTCTGTTTAGTACTAATTATTCTTACATATTGGAGAAAAGTTGAGTACTTTAGAGTATTTTTCCTTACCTTTAATGTGCTTAACTCTAAATGGATGAGGATTGTGTCTAGTGAAAAATGAATTATGACTGAGTTGACCAAATCTATAGCCACTTTGTGTAGATGGCCGTGGCTGTTCCTTACGAAAAGTATCTGTACTCATCATGGCACCCTCAAAGTTTCCAGGCACTTGTAGAGGTCCGTCTGAAGGTCGAAACACTTCAAATTTGCTCATTCTGGAAACAAACAACCCCTTTTAATACAGTAAATTTTTATTATTGAAATTTATCAATTTAAATAATTATTCAACCCTTCCAAACTTTCTATTCTGTATTATTTTTTAAATTTAACTTTATTGAGATCATAATTCAAACTCATTACTACATCTTTTAAGTAATCTATAATAATGCTCTCTTTTTTCCCTACTATAATTTATAGAAATAAAGAAAAACAAATTTATAAACGGTTCTACTAAAAAGATAACTGCTATCCCACTGTTCCCTACCACTGGTTTTGCAAGATTAAATAACACTGATAACAGATATAGCACAAGGTGTCATCAGCTGCCTTAGTAACAGTAAACATCAAAGCTGACTACCAGTAGGAATTATTTCCCTAGTCAATATTTCTTTTTATTGAGTTTTTAAATCTCAGCTAACTATTTGTGTACAATGCAAGCTATCAAGTAACAATGTTCACATAGTTAATAGTGTAATGTATTTACTTAGGAAAAGGAAATAAACAGTTGAATAAAATTCAATAATAAAATTTTCCTAAGTTTAATAGGTTGTATCAACTTTCTAAAAGTAGGATGTGACAGGTATTCTACTGCAATTTCGTACAAAGAAATTGTATAATATACATATATGCTGCAAATCCTCCATGAATGCTAGGTCTAGTTCTCCAATATCCAATATCAGGATCCAACAAAAACAATACTTTGTACCCGATACGCTTAGCAAATTTAGTAGATAGAAATTTAGTTTAATTAATAAAGAACAGTAAAAATTAAAATGTGATATTTCAGTAAACACAATTTTAACATTATTTTACAGTAAAGAAGGTGTTTCTTCATAATTATGCATCATAGTAGATTATTACAAATTTAATACAAGCAATAATTTTTCCCAACATGGTTTGCCAAGAAAATATGAAAATCCTTTATAATCACATCAGAAAACTAAACTTTACAATTTTTTTCCTTACTGAAATGTATATTTCCATCCTATTCCATCAACATTGTGAATGTGAAGCACCCAGCAGGAATGAATATAATTATAGTAACACCATGACAACACAATGGACAGAATACATTTAATATTTCCATGCATTAAACTAATCAATTTATTAGCCACCTTATTACTTCATTTTGTCTATGGATTAGTGATTTACATTTAAGTACATGTATATAAGTGTTTATTGATTAAAGTATTCTAGCAGGTACAGCAGGAAAGTCAATCAGTCGTTTTGTTATAAAAGGTTAATATGTAACAAATATTATTAAATGGTTTTGATTCTAATCAGAATGCAATTCCTTAGATACAGATTTTAGTACATAATAAGATTTAAACTTATTTGAAAAATTTGATTCACCCTTTTTAACTAAAAATCGATTTGAAAATATAAAGGCTCTGTGCTACGATTAAAGTTTGAGGCAGCAAATTGATTTGGGTAGGTGGACTTCCTAAACAGATTAAAACATGCAGATTTGTCTTCAGACCATGACGACAAACTCAAATTGATTAAAGAGGAAAATCATTCTCAAAACTGTCTTGAAACACAAGGATTTAACTTTAACTTAACTATTTTGTTAGTTAATTAACAATGTGTGCAGAAATTGTGGTTAATTACCTGAAAATCGTAATTGTAATTTTAGTAGAATTTATGCAATTCGAAACTTAGTTACCTGACAATAGCCACTGTTCAAAGCCCATACCCCTGAGGTTGCTATGTACTGTACATAACCTAATACCCTCAAACATGTCATATCTACTATGATCTATTCTAAAACATGAAAATGCTCTCCAGTATCACTATTACTCAGCATTATATCTGAAAACCTAAGTCAAATAAGAAGACTAAGCCTATAGTGTTTGGCCTTGCATATTGGGTTAAAAAATGGGAGATCCTAGTGAGTAAACCACTTGCTGACATTTATTCTATGAAAACTCTTCAATGCTTTAAAAACAGCACAAACATTGATCCTGATAAAGCTTACCAAAACTTGAATTTCATTTTTTAAAACATTTATTTTGAGCTCTTGCTAAATTTCTCATTATAGTAAGTTGTATTTATTTTTCCAGATCAACACCTGCATACATTTTAGTAAAAACATGTACCTGTAGGATTTAATCTTTTTCAGACAGGTAATATAAATAAAGTAAATAAGACATCCTCTTCAAATTAATCTATTATAATCTAGATATTAATGACAAAAGAGCTGTGGGGGATGTGTGAAATCCTCACTCTGTCTGATAACCCCCAATCAACCTAACTTGATTTGTTAATTTGTTTGACCATCAATAGAGGAATGTTACATACATACTGAATGTAAAACTTGTTATCATGTTTTATTATGTGCAGCCAAAATATACATTCAGATTTGTTGGTACACTGGATGCTGTTGGAATTTTAAGCAGAAGTTAACATGTTCTGTTTACACACTGTTTAATGAACATGCATATTAAAAGACCAAATATGTTCAAAAGGTACAAACTTGCTTGACATTTCAATGATATCAATAGCAAGAGATTGACTTCAATTTTCTAAGTAACTGAACATGATTTGTAGCTTTGATTTCCAATACCCAAATGTAAAATTTAGCATTTGAATAATTTGTTAATTGAAGTAAACATATGAGACAAGAGTGTTTATTACTTAGTTATTTCAAAAAGAAATCTAGAACTAGTTAATGTGTTTTTTATGTTTAGTGTGTTAAAGATTATTTTGAGAAATGTTGTTCTTTGCTTCTGAAATCATGTATTTCACTTTTTACTACATAATAGCTGTCAAGTCTCTCATCTGGACAAGGACAGATCTTCTGATTTCAGATCACTTGTTATCAAGGATCTCAACAGAAAATTGTCCACAAATACCCAATGATTTTTTTTAGGCTAGAAAATCCTGTCAACTTGACAGCCAGTTATACTACAAAAGCTAACTACAAAAGCTACTATGAGTGACCATCTTGACAGTCAGGTAATACTAGTACCTGAGGGTTGAATTAAACAAATTTATTAACACTTTTTATATAGAAAGGAGAGAACACTTCAAAATCAATGAACTCTTTGCCTAGGTATATTTGCTATAACTGAACCGGTATTAAATTTGTTTTGTAAATTTCATTGGGATTTTTGCTGTTTAATAAGCAGTGTTTGAAATTTGTTGAGACATTTTTCATTAGATTTTGTTTGTTTTTCCTTAAATTATTATAATGAAGTAGATAGAGGTAAAACATGGAATGATATAACAATACCTAGTAAGTGCATTTAAAAGAATGTCATTTTCTATAGAAACCTAGTGTTCGTTAATTTTTATTTAGAATTTATAATATTTATTATTTAATTTTTTATTTAGTATTCTTTAATTAAAAGGTTTGTGTGTAATACAGTATTACCAGGCATCATTGCATAGACACATCATACTGATGGCAATCTGCACAATAAATATTTGCAACTGACAAAGGAATACACATTAATTTATGAGAGTAAAGCATATCAACAGTATAGTCATGCATGCCATGTAATACCCACTATTATATTAATTCCGGGGGGGGGGGTCTCTTGGTTAGATTTTTGGTGAGGATAAATCCCGGGGGGGTACTCAAGGTATTTTTTGGTAGGGGTGTGAGGCGGACCAAAAAATTTTGGATTTGGATTGTATACTTTTT
>JAOXYB010018738.1:0-34814 GCA_028565635.1 Phoronis ovalis | reverse complement strand
TATATATATGTTTCCCGTATAGCCAAGGAAACCAATTACTGTTACGAAGAATATGGAAAAAATGTTATCCAAATAGTCCTTCCTTGTCACGCTAAGGTAATTTAACACGTTTTAGTGTTGTTTTTTTGTTTTTTTTGACGTACATAAACATGTAATTGTATGTGCATGTAGGTGTCGCTGGATCCAACTATTTAACAAATGCCTTAATAGTAAATGGAAAGTTTACATGTGCAAAAAAAATTCATGCTCCTTTATCCCTGTCAAGGATTAAAAAAACGTCATGACATCGTGCGAAAGAGCAAACATGTTACTGTACATATAGTAAACATGTATAACCTTTATTAGGCTTATCGTTGTGATGTTGTTCGACCTACTTTTTACACATAAAAGTATTAAATGTCATATTAAGAAATATTGCAGTCATCAATAGCTAAAATGGAAAAAAAAAGAACACGTCTAAAATTATTAAATTAGCATTTGAAAATTCTTCAGAAATATTATCAAATTAATGCTTGCAATCAATCGAAATCTCATTTTAATAGTAACTGAAAAAAATATTATAACAAAAGGAAATGTTTCTACAATTCAAATTAGTAGCGAACATGCATAGTTAGACAAACCTGCGTTAACTTGATATGTATTTCATCCCTTTCTCGTCAAAAAAAACAAACAGCCCAGTTATATAGCAGAATAACAATAAAGGTTGATATATATATGCTACAGAGACGCCCACTATTTATCATAATGGGTCACTAAGAAATAATGTCTTTTTAATTGTATGCAGTATGACCTCATGTTGTAACTAAATAACACCGTAGTGACAGTCTCTGGAATGATTATCCCGAGCAGCCAGAAAGATATATTTACTTAATTTTAAATTTTCGAAAAGCATGTACGCAGGAATGCATATTGCATATACATGTAACAAACAAAAATGCACTATTGCAATTCTTTTTAGTTATACAATATTATTCTTATCCCTTTTTAATTAGCGCAATACGAAATATTTTGGGCTAAAATTTTAGAAAACTTCAGGCCCACGTCATTTTTGACATGTAGGAAGTTTGTTCTACAAATCTGATGCGATTTCCTTTCACTGGCCGGAAAATGCCGAAGTCACGATTGAGATATACGTCACTATATCAGTATAGCAAATATGGAATTAAAAGATAAAAAAATATCAAAAAGTTTCGGCCCTACGCAGTGACCTTCACAAACATTATATGCCTGGTGGCTTGTACGTATAAACTGCAAAAACATTAATATTTTTTATCTATATTTAGTATGGGCTATTTTAAAAAGATTATTGGTCCTGAAATGTGGAGCTTGTATTATTTTGTGGAGTAACACTACGCCCTTGATATATACAAAAACTAATGAATTATTTTATAAACCACTAATACGATTCAGACTCGTTCTTATTGTACCATTGTAACCATATAATAAAATATCAGTGTAATTTATGAACCCAAGCACGTATAAGTTATTTTCCTGTTTTTATATTAAAAAATCGCTAATCGAAGTTAGACAGGTCATTTTTTTTTTCAAATCGCACAGTCTGTCTGAATATTTTAATTCAGGGTTCTTCAATTACCTCCTACATGTACAAATGGGTTATGAGCCCACCTGGCAAAGGTAATCGAACTAGCATGACAAGCACATTAAAGCGGAGTGGAAGTATGCGCAATGCAAGTAGGCCCAAAATGCCTAATCACTTTGACGTTTTTATAATTTCGAATTCTTAATACATTACGTTTGTGAATTGAAGTAACCAGTGACATTAACATAAATCCTCTTATTCCTGTCACACTTACATGTACATATTAACATTAAATGTAGCGTAGGTCACTGGATGTGTGTTATAACTCGTTATAACTGCGTAGTTATACCCGGTATAACAACAATGGGTTTTAACATTTTTATAGATTTCTTCCTTGAAAAATTACTGTTTATTGTTTATTATTTATATGAGGAAATATTTTCTATAATAGTGACCATCCCACATGTACATACTGCTGCGGAAATTTGTTCTGCGCCTGACTACATACAGGCTATATCAACATTTCAAACAGTTTAATAACTTTATTGGCATGTGACTTAAGAAAGCACAGAAATATCTAACTATATATTGAAAATTTAATTTGAACAGACTAGGTTATAGCTGCATAGAATGTCTGCACATCTTATTTAGGTTTTATTTTTTAATGAATTAAGTGGTTATTAATCATATTTAAATTTAAAAATATTCATATTGATAAGAAATAACTTTCCCAGTATATGAAGAAATCTAAAAAAATTGTTTATAATAATTTTTTTGAAAAACGTATAGTAGAAATAATTACGGCCTACTATTTGCTAAAACGATAATGAAAATAAGTGTGTAAAACTATAACCAAAATCAGTGTATCGTAGTAGGTACTTTAAACTAGGGGGAAGTCAGTTTTAACACATATTTCTGTTGATGAATCTTGTCGAAATTAGTATAATAAAATCAAATATAAATACATATTATCCTTTCATAAACACCTTTAAAAAAGGCAACAAAGTCACCAAAAACTTGACTGCTGATCGTCCTTCGGGAGACATGCCGAAATGAAACCCCAGGGGGTACTCATAGTTTTTTTTTTACTACGGGTATGTGACGCCAAACCCAATCCAAAATTTTAGCTTGTGGTAGCAAATCCAATCAAAATTTTCTGAAATTTTAGGGTAGCAATTCAAATTTTGTAAAATATAAGGGCAGTAATACAAAATTTTAAAATATATGCCTGAGTAGCAATCTTTTTACGCAAACTGACTGATACAAACCAAATTCCAAAATCTACTTATTGAGACAAACCTAAAATTAATCCAAATTATTTGTTGTAAGCAGTGGGTAGCAATCCAAAAAAAATACAGTAAGAAGTATATACAATCCAAATCCAAAATTTTCAGTTGGGCTGTATATACCTCACCAAAAATTACTTGAGTACCCCCCGGAATTGAACCCCCTCCCCGAAAAGTAACTGTTATTAGTAATCTCATTATTAATAGGTAATCTGACGAAAATGTCGTGTTGGGGACATTGTGCTTATTAACATAACAAAGAGTCTGTGTATCGTACGGTAATCTGAAGAGGCGGCGTTTGTTACGAGCGAGTTTAAGAATTCCCCTGTCTACCTATGAGATTATTACGAGATAATTACCTATCAAGTTATTACTGAATAAAACCATGTTTTTATTTATTTACATAACTATTGATGAGTTCTTTTCACAAACATTGGTACAATTAGAACTTTGTAGAAGTTGATTAATAAAATCTAGGATATATAAAACTCTAACCGGTCTATACCTCTCTGAAAGAAAAAAGATGCTGCGGGGCTTATATTGTATGTGTAATAATACTAATAAATTACTACATGATTGACAGTATTATAATTTACGTATACGTGCATGTGAGTAACAAAACCACAATCTAAACACAGTTTTAGTGTAACAATATTCTACGGTCCGACTAGATAGCGTATTGATAATTATATAAAATGGCTCCCTTAGATAAATCAAATAAAAAAATCAATCGTTGCAAGCTAGCGTTATCTACCAATAAATGCAGCACTGTTTGGTATAGTTGTAATGCAGAATACATTATCACTCAAATTTATTTTTAATAAAATTATCATTTCTTTGCAAACCAAGTTTTGATTAATAAAGATTTACATGCATTCGTAGTTGCACGAGGTTCAGCGATTCTAACACTTCACATGCTCTAATGTAGAAGCAATGGATATTGAAATATTAAATTGTCACTTTAAACACTCGTGAATGTGAATGTACATGTGTTAAAACACAAGTGCTGCTAATTAAGGGTCGCCATTTTGGCAGAATTTCGTACAAAAAATGCTTGAATTTCAAGCTAAGCTAGAACCTCGTCACCGTTTAATAAAAATTCGTAACAATCCGCAATACATTTTTTTTTCACCCAAAATAGATGTTTTCTAAAACTCTAACATTTATGTTATATCATATTGGAATTTTTAAACTATTGTATGGGAAAACCAAGTAGATCAGAATTCGTGCTAATTATATTTTTACAAGTAAACGATACTCCCATAATTTTTTTTGGACCGTTTTAAATTGCATCAGGGATTTTGATTATATAATCAATTCAGTTTCTTTAGCAAATAAAAAAATACATTTTTAAACGTTATGATTAATAATTAATTCAAATATTATTCACAGTATTTACAATTTAGTCATAACAAATAATGGGAGTGTAGTTTACTTCTTAAAAATGTATTTAGCTCGAATTTAAATCCGCAGGGTATTGCTGTAGGATGTACTTGTAATTTGTATGAAGTGTCATAAAATTTCATGCACACACTAAGTCTAAAAATACCACCATAACATAGCATGAATGTTAAAATTACAGAAAACACTTATTTAGTGTGAAAAAATGTAATGCGGATTTTTCACGAATTTTTATTTAAACAGTAACGAGGGTCTGACTTAACCTTAACTGTAGCACATAATTTTCAAAATTAATTGTTCTCCATTGCCGGCAATAAGCATTACTATCGTGCGACTGGCGGCATAGAGGTATTTAGTTTGTGATGTGGCATTTTATAACGAGGACATTAGTTATGAAGCAAAGGCATTAGCGCATTAGCTTGAATCGCAGCGGGGATTTTAGAACGCTTTGTGATGATGTAGATTAAATTCTTATTTTCACTTTATTCACTGCAGTAAAAATTTAAATTCGCAAGTAAACAATAACAAAAACTTAACCAACTCAACCTAGTTTTTAGTCAAATAACTTACATTTTTTCACGTTGGTCACAAGCAGGTTGAATAAAGTTTTCTCCGTACAACATCAGGTTTATTTCCCCAAAAACTAAAATTTATAGGTGTATAAATATATATTACAATTATAATAACCCAGGGATAATAATAGCCATTTTGCTCAATAAAAACATGCGGAAATAAAAAACAAAGTTAAAACATGGAGTGCAAATGAATCGATTAAATGTACAAAATACAAAAATAGCATGTGCATTTAAAAATGTCCATACAATAAAAAAACTTTAAGACCAAGTATAAAAGAAGCAAAAACCTCTTTTTTACATATATTTATATATTTTGATTGCAGAATACGTACAAGGAAATTATATACTGCAATACTGCATGGTGAATTAATCAGCATTTACAGTATATACATCATATCTTATGTCAAATAAATAACACGGATATATAAAACTCTTAACTCATTTCATAAATAGTGTGTGGGGTGTTCTGTTTATTTTGTACATGCATTATCGTCCATGTCTTTATGATACTCAGTATGCAAACATTCTAGTTTAACTGCAGGGATAATTTTATTATTCCTGTTACTGCTGTTATTATTTAATGATCATGGTGATTATAAAAGTGCTGAATTAAGTCAATCCCATGCAAAAACCCCAATGCCGGCGCTAACCATAATTATGCTGACAACATAAGCGCGATAATTAAACATACACAGTGTAGGTTAAAGCGATGCGAACAATAATGATTAACGCCTAACATTAAAAATGAAATTCTTTAAAAAATTAAAGATACTAGCGGACAATAATGACGGATAAAACTGTCAAGATCAAAATCAGTTCTGTAATGACTGACTACTGTATCGAAAGAGTACTTTCCCGATTTATAAAAGCTTCAATTGCAATAGACACGAAAACGGTACAGCGTCAGTAAAGATTTCTAAGAAACTTTGCATAGCCAAAAGTTGTTTGAAAGGCGCAGTACTTAGGAATATATTCATTCGCGACAGAAAAGATTACCATTAGTCGCTAATTTTAACACTATCTAACTGCAGTATGCCAATGTATATTGTCAAACTTTATATGCATGTTTTGTTTTATAAACTATATTTGTAAGTAGAATTGTTAAACTAGGTTTGATGAAGTGGAATTATGAAGGGGTAAGAATACGCGATGATTCGTGTAATGTAATGTAAACCACTCCCGGGGGGGTACTCAATGTATTTTTTGGTGGGGGTGAGCAGCCCAGTTGAAAATTTTGGATTTGGATTATATACTTCTTACTGTATTTTTTTGGATTGCTACCGTAAAGAAATTCAAAAATTTGGATTGCTACCCGCTGCTTACAGCAAATAATTTGGATTAATTTTAGGTTTGTATCGATAAAAGGATTTTTGAAATTTGGTTTGTATCAGTCAGTTTGCTACTCAAGTATTTTAAAATTATGGATTGCTACCCTTATATTTCACAAATTTGGATTGCTACCCTTATATTTCAAAAAATTTGGCTTGGGTTTGCTACCGCAAGCCAAAATTTTGGATAGGGTTCCGCGGCACATCCCCGTATTAAAAAAAACTCGAGTACCCCCCCCGGGAAACCACTCCCGTTCCATCCCGGTTTTCAGTACTCGTTTAACTTGTTTGATTTGCCAGACGTCGTTTTTTATTTCTTAAAGGTATCTCCTTTGTTACACTTCTGAAGATAATGTTATCAGGAAAACATGGAGCCATTTCGTATGTGTTGTATTTAATTTATATCTGCTGCATGCTGCACTTGTTTCCATGCTTGCTTCAGCTGAATAAGGTTTAGCATTGCTTAGAAAAGCATATATTATGAGGATGAAAGCTATCTAGAATTATTGAGCACGTACGCCATATTTATGCTTTATTGCTGATAAGCTGACTAACAAAGTATATATTGTCCCAGATTACTTGAGGAAAAATGTTATCAATGTAACCACATAACAACACAATTTAGGGACTGGGAACAATATTTTAAATGTTTATGTTCTTGGTGGTATAGTATACGTGACAAAAATTCATCCATTTGGGCATTTATAATACAGGAAATTAACGGGTTGCCAAGTAACCTCTTTCAAGCAGAACTTTAAAAAAAATATCTGGAAAGTTGTTTACTCACAAGCTGATGTGTTTTCTTATTGTTAATTCCAGCATTGAAATTGCCTAGAATTTCGTGTTTTGTTTGAACAAACATTTAGTTAAGCTGCCGACTTGAAATAAGTATATACTGCGGAAATAATTTATAACTTTTTGACTTGACTTTTCGGGTACATGAAAGCCAAATCTTATTAACAAATTCGGAAAGACTGTTCCATAGATTGATGATTCTATTTGAAAGAGTGTTCTCTCGTAATTTTAATCGGTAACGATGCCTGTGCAATGTTTGACTATACCCTCTGGCTAGCTGATTCATTGGGGATTAACTCAAAATATATTTTCGTATCTGTCTTATCTATGCCATTCGTTATTTTGTAAACCTGTAACATATCACCTCAATGTCACCTCGCCTTCTCCTGTACAATAACGTTAACGTTGTAATTTTAAAAACCTCAGTCTCCTTGAATACGGTAGGTCACTAATGATAATGGCAGGTTTACTTACTCGACAATGCACTCTTTTATTTTTCCTTATTTCACCTTTCTCGATAGGAGACTCCATATACAATTCGCATATTCTAAGACGAATTATCACATCAGCGTCCATATATTTGAACGTTCTTTTTATTAAACCTACGTACATTACTATTTACTTTATTAACATTCACATTGATATGAAGACCAAAATTTAAACTGGGATCAAAAGTAACTCCAAGGTCATTTTCTTTCACTGCCGCTTCTAGCTCGACCAAATTAATTCCCTTTCAATTCTCGATAATAAAATATGAAAAGTTCTCTTTCCTATTACCATAGTACAAGACATTAAATTTCTCCTCATTGAGCCGTAACAACCACTCGTTTGACCAATCACATATTAAGCTAAGTAAATCATTTTGTAAATTCTCATCACTATCTGCTGCATGAGTTGTTAACTTTGATACACAATTTGGTGTCATCAGCAAACAATTTTACTCTACATTGTTGCACTGCTTCCGGCAAATCATTTATATAGATTATAAACAGCCCAATGCACTTCCTTGGGGTATCCCACTTGTCACCGATTTCCAACTGAATGTGAAAAATTACCATAAATTTACGGGCACTGTTTTTAGCGCTATCGATATATTTTATTTATTTTTTTAATTACTATATTTTACTTTCAATTTGGTGCAGTGAATATTAATTGTTTCTATAATCAACTAGTTTAAACATTTTTATCTCCTTATTATTATGTGCATTCCTAGTCACAGCTGTAGCTAGTTCTTTAGTTCGTCGGATACCCGACTTTTAACCATATACAAAGCTTTTTTTATATTATTATGTAACTATTATTGTTTTTAAAATATTATTTATAATAAGATTTTAATAGAATGCTCTCTATATCCCGGGGCTAGTGAATATATCCTTTAAATAATGGTTCAACAGGCACGAATTATCATCCTTATCCAAGACTATCCTAAGCAAGACATTTGTAATGTTAAATCCCTAGGAATTAGGATCACATCACATTGCAGCTCGTATATGGTTTGTATTCCCGATGTGTTAAGTGTTACATATGAAATGCAAAGCAAATTAAGTATAGAATACATTATAATAAATGTCAAATTCAGATCGGCAATTGAATTGATCTACTTTTCAAAGTCATTCTGAAATCCTCGTATAGCCCAGTACATCCATCCAATCTTCGTCTTCGTCTTTCCGGCACGTGGGAACAAACATGGCCATCAGTCGGATATATTTGAAAGTGATCAAGGTCAACATTTTATTCAACCTGAACTTTGATCTGTATGCACACTAGTATTGCACCAAATTTGAAACTGATCCCATAAAAATTAAGCAGTTATTGTGAGACACTAACGTGTTCCACACAACCAAAAATGTCAAAATGCATTGTCGGCCATCTTGAAGTGATCCAGGTCGGAGGGTACTTAGTGTATATATTACCTACTGGTGATGTGCCGTGTGTTCAGGTCGCAATTTCACGCTTCCAGGTATAACTTCGGGTCGCTATTTCATCCTTCCCGGTATAATTTCGGGTAGGTATTTGTGCTTTATCTAGCTGATCAGTGCAGAAAGTCAAAAAGGCCACGGTATGCTAGCCAGACGACAATAAACATGTCATACGACGAACACTTACATTGACAGTTATTTTAAGAATGACCTCGGGGTCATCATCATGGCAAGTTCTGGAACGATTCTGTGAAGGATATGCGTAGAAGTTAAAGCTAAAAACACGACAGTTAACGTCATTGTAACATATAACACTGTGACATAGTGAAATTGGTTATATCTTGTTGTATGGTCGATATAAAGCTGAGCTAGAGGACATAAGCTTCATTCCAGCTCAGTGTGAGGCAACTTTCGGGCCGAATGTGTGGGTCCCCCGTCTGCTTCCCACGAAAGATCGCAAACTCCTGATTTCTTTACAGACCTGCCGTACGTAAGCCTATCCCAAATTACGCATATAGTTGTATTTTATATGATTGCGCATTTTTTAATTATAGCATGAGCCAGTAGCAATACACTAATTTGGAAACTGGTACAATTTTAATTTCATCAAGTTGCAATGTCAATTCAACCATGCAATCTTATTTATTCCCACAGAGTTTCAGATCCAATTGGAGCTACTAATTGTAAGACATGGGCAAGATGAAGAAGTTGGTTATAGTTCCGACAAGTACCTGTTGTTTGAAAGATATGTTAAAAAACACAAAGATGTTTTGGCTGCATTTTTCAAAGTGAAATACAATAAAAAAATAGAGCTCTGTGACGTCCGCGTAAATATACAATTGAAAACGTGTGTTTTGGTTTTCAATGCAAACACTCTGAAAAGTTTTAAATGTGTATATGAAGATGCAAGATCTGACAGATGGTCTAGCTGTTTAGCTACTTGGCTTTCTGGTCAAGGCGTTATGATCAGCTTACAGTTGAATCAAGAACACGATACCCTTAAAATAGAGGCTGACATTGATAAGAGGAGTCTTCGACATGCAACTCGTCACTTTACAAATAATTGGAAAAGGTATATTTTAATTATATTCCAATGTTCTTTTTGTTTGATATTTAGTTATCTTTGTGGTTTGATAATGTTTCGATAATAGCTTTAATTTGTTGATATAAATACAATATTGCTCACTTTTAATAAAAACGTGACATACGACTCCGGTCACGATAGTAGTCGACATAATTAATTAGTTTAAAAATACATTTGCATAATATACATATCTGTATTATAACACTAAATGCATTTACCTGGTACCTAATTAATACGGAACAGTGTAAGGAAACCTACAAACAGCTCTTGCTTGCATAATATCGAATAACTTTATGAGTTGTTGACTAAATAACATGAAATTTTCAGGAAGTGTTTAGGACGGAATTTCTTATCATGATATTTTCAAAATTATTAAATTTTATAGTTTTAAGACTCGCCAATATTGCCCGTGCTGGGTTACTTATTATTTTATTTGAAATAATGTTTTACGACATATAGTCCCCTAGATTTACTCTGCTGCATTCACAGATTTTTATAAACCATACAGAACAGGTCTACAAACATCATAAACATGTATAACTGTGCCTGATAGCAATATATTAGACCACGAGATCCTGATGAGCCACGATATTTACTGGATAGATTACGCTAGCGACATCCCGATAATACGTGTACTTTTAAAAGCACCACCTAGCAATGCAAGTACTGGTCCAATTTTCAACAGTTTAAAACCTGCTAAGACGAAGTATTATCACTTTTTCTGTGGTTATATACGATGTGCAGCTTTAAAATTTTCAAAGTAGGTAAATTAGCTATTGGAGAAAAGATAATTTACATAATATAGGGAAATAAAGTAAAAGCTACTTTAAATTCTATTTTTAGTTCATATAGTATTTAAAATCACAACGGGTAATTTCAGTGAGAGAAAAAATGGTTAAGACAACTTCAACAGGGCTTAGCTGCCGTTGATGACATGATTGAGTAAAACTAAATAATATGCATTGTTAAGACTCTTATGGAGAATAACTGTTTATGGTTTGCTTAACTTTTTCTCATTTTGTCATGCTTGAATGATCAAGGGACATTGACGGCTGACTGCATATGCATTGTAATTTTTGAAAGAGTAAAGTTAGAATTAAAATATCTGGTTTAAATAACAAAGGATTAATCATATATTTGATAAACTAATAGTAAAATTTCATTTAAACTGTTTTTAGTTAATTGCATGAACAAATAAAAAATGTTGATCACTCTGTTCTTACGGTCGGACACGTGAAATATAAGTTTTTCTGTACATAATTCCGACTAATTCACAAACGGGAAGTACTCTGAAAACGAAAATTGCAAAAAACAAATAAGCACACCTACTAACTTTTAATCCATGGGAGATAAGATTTAAATCCATTCTCGTTTTTTTGAGACATTTTATCTGGGTGCATGGTACAGCACATTTCAAAAAGGGTATCAGGTAAATGGAATCCACGATATACCGTTGGAAAGAGTATAGTTATACAATATATATTTAAACATGCATTTAAAATGAAGTTACTTATTACAAGAATATTTTGAAATACAAAATTGTTCGAAAAACCGCTAATAAAAATTAGTTTTACACTCGATTGCAATTTTTTGTGTCAGTTTCATGCGGTGAAAGTACTGTTCCCAAAGCAAAACATGCCTTGTGACGCGGTTTGGCCGTCATGTGTATATGTTGGGTCATGTGTATGTAACCGCCGTCAATAAAGTGTATATGTTGCGTTGCCCTATTAATCTAAACCAATAAAAACAAATGTATTCGCAAGTCAGTCAGGCACAGAATCGGACTCCCAGACCAAACATTGTTATTCTTCTTATTTCTGACCATTTTTAGGCGGATCTATTGCACATTGCACTTTGATGAGAAGCAATCGTATACTTTCGTCTATGCGTTGCATTGGTAAATTTCATTGGTTGTTATATTATATAATGCGTACTTGATTTTTAGAGATGAAGAAATCGAACATACTGCTACTGTGCAATCACTGGAACATAAGCATACAGGAGAAATCTTGTCGGAAAGACCCGACAGATGCTGCAATACATGCAATAAGAAAATTCAAGCCACATATACATATTTTTCATTTGATGGTTGCCATTTTGAATGCTATGATTGCAGAGTTTCACAGCTACTTAAAGACGATACTAAATACGAAGTACACCAGCAAGTTGCAGTGACGGCTTGCGAAGAGAAGGAACTTATATACCTTTTTATCGACCTACCCAATACGAGCATAGGAGCTCAAACAATTATGGCAACTAAAGAAGAACTGGAATTCGGTTCTGATCGTGCACTCCTAATAGAACTTCGAAAGTTAGTAGAAGTTATTTCACAAACACGCTATATTATTGACGGGACTGTTTACATGGGGAATACTACAGAACACTTACAGTCAATCATTAGGCGCAGTGGTAAAACTGGGCTAAAAATACGTGGCTTCAATCCAAGCATTCATTCTGGAAAAGAAAAGCGAGTTGACCAGCAGATGGTTGCAGATATCACCGAATTAGTGTGCAACCGTGCATCCATTTTGGGAACAATCTTAATATTAAGTGGGGATGAGGATATTTTGCCAGCCGTAGAAAAGGGCATATTACAACCGCAAGCCAAATGGAAATTTGAAATACATAGCTGGAGCACATCCATCTCTTCTGTATGGAAAAACTTCCAGCAAGAGTATCCAGAACATCTGTCCATCCATATGCTTGATCCATATTTAGAGCAAATAACATCAACACACTCAGAGATCCCGAATACAAGGAAGTTAAATGATCACGATGAAAAGTATTGCATATTTCTGAAAGACATAGAGTTTTCGCCTGACAACCAATGGCGGAATGATCTCGTACAGAAACTTAAAATTGCATTTCATTGGTGCCAAGTTGACCAATCTACTTTAAAATTAATCTTTTTTCATGATCCTAAAATAGTAGATTGGGACAAACATTACAACGAATTGGTGAAAAGATTTGGAACATTATTCAAAGATTCGAAGACCAAAGTTCACACATTTGTCTCATTTCGCAATTCAGACAAATTCAAAGATGCAACAAAGCATAACTTCACAAGCTCCACTAATGAAGAGACGGAGACAGATGCAAACCATTCTTCCGATCAGGAAGGATTTCAAACCTTTACGAGGAAGGGAAGGAAAAAGAAACATAAAATTTGTAAAACAAGACCATGCCTTCTTGCAAAGAACTGCCGACGAAGAAAATGCAACTATGTTCATACTTCCAGAGAAGCATACTGTTTAGACTGTAAACAGCATGGACACATCAGTTTTACCGTAATGCAATCCCACGATATGGAACTTCGCAATCATTTTTTGACATGCAAGACCAGCAACAAGTTTGAGCCATGCAGATACTTAGGTACTCCTGAAGGGTGCTACAGAGAAGCAAAACATGGAAAAAAATGTTACCAGGCACACAATTCAAAAGATTCTTTCTGTCTCAAGTGCAACAAATGGGGACACATGGAGAAAAAATTCATTAAAGAACATGGAGACATTTTTAAAATGTGCAAGCTTGAAGATAGAAATTGAAATACCACAATAGCATGCAAATGATTCTCAAAATGTCAAATCAAAGTAACTAATTTCATGTCATGGCATTTTTTCCTGATGGAGATAAATATACAATGCGCGTTTAAATAGTTGTGTACTAAAATATGTCAACTGTTTCAAGTATTTGGGTCACATTATAAATAAACCATATCGTGATGACTGCAGTGATGATACAATATCAGTCCCATCAAAGCTAATAGCTTGATTAGAAAACTTTCTAAATATTCAGTTGATGTTAAGATTAGTTAATTTAAGACATATTGCAGCAACCTTTATACCAATCAGCTTCAGTGTTAATTACCCCGTGACTAAACAAAAACAAAGACTGTTATAATAATAGTTTTAGATGGCTTGTAGGGCTACCTAGGGATTCTAGCCCTAGTGGCATGCTTGTGAGTAATCGCATAACACTTTTTGCCTTCCTCAAGTAATATGCAGCGAGTCTTATGCAAAGACTATCATGTAGTTAGAACGGACTAGTTGAGTTAGTGATGACATTGATCTATGGTACAGATAATCTACACCAGTGATACAATGGAGAAAGCAGTTGTAAAATCAATTACCTACAGCTGTAGACCAAGTTCTTGAAGCCTAAAAGCTATACTGCTGTAGTGTTAATGTTATGTTATATAGATGTTAGTATTTTTATATTTTTGAACACCGTACTGTAGGTAACAATATTTATCTGTGGATTATCTTTTAAATTGCTAAATAAAGTATCATTACACAAACGTGCTAAAGAATGGGACAAGGCTAAATATCTATCAGATACTGCTAACTTTAATCATATCTCACTCAAATTTAAATTCCAAACAAATTGTTTACTTTTGGAAACTGTCAAAAAGAACTGGAATACAATGAGAGGGGATGGAGTTTGTAAATTACGTCATAAAGCCGTCGAAGATATTGAACACTTCCTGTTAACCTGTCCCAGTCTTCAATACATTAGAACTTTTAAAATACAATAATTTACATTTGTTAACAAATATGGAAAAACCTTTTGCGGATTGAAAAAACAGATTTCATGGCAATTTTTAATTCAATCAGGCTCTTTCTCAAAGCTTATACTATTACCTGCCAAAGTATAACATCAGGTTATATATTTTTAGGAAAGGAATTTACCTGTAGAGTTTAATTATATATCTAGTTGCATGCATAAATTGACAGTAGATTCAGGACAGAAACTTTCACTTAAAAATCATAAGTACTGTACATCATGTTTCATTAAATATATTTTTAATATGATAAAATATATAAAGCAAATACAATCAAAACCAGCACTTTCTGGCAATGCCAGTTACTAGCTGGTATATTTAAACAAGGGTAAACACATTATTTCTACGTGCCCATAAAAATGGGCAGCAAGTTTTTGTTGATCAAATTATTAGAAAATGCCAATTTTGGTTGTTCAAGTGGAAGTATATTAGAAATAAGATTTGATTGTATACAGAAATAAGTTGAAATGATCGTTCAGGTTGTATCCATGATGGGTTCCGCAGACGAGAAAATGATGTTTACCTCGGTTTTTATCACTACACTCCACACTCTACTCTAAATATTTTTATATATATATTTATCACGCAAGTATTTCTTCATGAAATCTGTCAATGTCATACATGTATAAAAACTAGATAGCTTTTTGCAAAGGCAGGGTTGCTTCTATTGGCTTTTAAGATTACATGGCCTCTAAATGACCTTTCAGTATCTTTTAACTTCTCTGCAAATATTAAAAATTCATTCATTTTTTACCTCAAAATGTCCCTTTAGACCTCTTGATTACCTCGAAATCCATAAAAAGTTGCCTATCCAAAAATTTTATGCCATTTTGAGATGTTTGAACATTTACCACTAGATGACCTTTTGACCTCAATGTCAACTCTTCACAATTCAAATTACAAGCCAGTTGAACTACTTGTTACGACTTGTATCATGTTTCCTCCATAAAATTAAATTGAAAAGATGCTTAAAATAAATGTCACCTTTTAATACCTGAATGTTCTTAAAGGTCATTAAAACAAACTTTTTATAACCTAATGCCATCATTTTGGAACATTTCAAGTAATTTTAGAAATTTGACCTTTGACATCTAAATGACTTTTTGACCTTGAGGTCAGCAATGGCATATGCTAGAGATGTCACACCCCATGTACCATGTCCATAACAGTAACTGTTTTCGAGGTATAGCTTAGTGAAAATTGGAATATCAATAAATTCATTGAAAACATGCTAAAAAATAAAAAAAAATCACCTTTTAATACTGAAATATTCTCAATCAAAATTACTTTGTTGTAACTTGATACAATCATTTTTGAACATTTTGAACAATTTTAAAAATCTGACCTTTGATCTCCAAATGACCTTTTAACCTCAAGGTCAACAATGGCCTACCCCAGGGATGTCACATATCAAATACCTAGTTTCTAGCTGTAACTGTCTTTGAGTTATACCTTGCTGGAAATTGAAAGAAAAAGAAAGAAATCGTACAAAACCAATAGGCTAGCTCCCTTATAGGAGCAACCCTAATAACCACAAATGAAAGGTTATTAATTATGTCAGCAAATGATTGTTTCACACATAAGTATCCTGATTAATATAATTAAATTACAATTACAAATATTTTACAAAAAGCACTAAATGTTATCTTCATAGTTTGAAATCCATCATATAAACAGAGCAATATGTTACATTCTCTAATTTGCAGTACAGTTATGCGAGTTGATGTTTAACGATTTCTTTGATATATGTAGCTATTGTATGTCTTAAGAAACAACTAGGATTGGCAAGTACTTTATATAATTACAGTTGTGTAAAAAACCCTATTTTTATAAGGGATTATGGCACAATGAATAGCGGTTTTGTCTTGCATCTTTTACTAACAAATTTTCATCCATCAAAATTAAGATGTGCAAACACTGCAATTAAACATTATTTTATTATCACACCTTAATGCATAATTTCATCAAAATTTAATCCAAAATAATATGTTTATATAGATAACATCAAATAATAGTACAAATAATGATTTGCATGCAGCAATACATATTAATCGAAGCAATTATACCAATCTTAACATATACATAGCTTGAATTTTTGGAATGCACCCTAGGTACGACTGTAATTGGAAGTACGTCGTCGGCCTTTTCCAGCTGATGCTTTTGTACCATATTGTTTCTGAGGTGCAGATTTTAAGGATTTTGATTTCTCTAAGAGTTCCTGGATAAAATGAAATAATAAATGCCTTGAGTAAAATGAACTTAATTTACAGATCACAAAGTTGAAGTTATGAACAACTCTTAAAAGAGTTTTCTTTCTGCCTATAATGTATAATAATATGGAAGAGGCTTATATTAATAGTTGTAGCAAATCCTCAGAGAAAATCTCAACAATTCAACATGTACCTGTAGACAATGCATGGCTGCATAGGGATGCTATAAATAATAATTGGTAATGAGAACTTGATATACTTTAAGCTTTATTAAAATTGTATCCAATGAGTCCATACATTTTAAGGACATGTTTAAAGGCTGGCTATATTTAAGTGACATTTTTAGACGTTATCTTTGAGTGCTGTTTTTTGAGAATAGAATGTTTAAAATTTTAGTAACATTTAATGACAAAAATGTGAATAACATTTTAACTGTTCTATATGCTTATGGCGAGTCTAAAAATATTGCCTACAAAATTGTTCAAATCTTTATTTTTGTGCAAAGAAAGAAAATTATTAGAATATTACAATTATTTAATTGATTTAAAAAAAAGAAGTTTTTAAAAACTTAAGCTACTGTATAAATTGATTTTATTAAAGCTACTATACACATATATCTCGGCAAACTTACCACATGAACTTTCTCAGTGAGCTTCACAGCATCATGGATGTGAGCAATCTTTATAATAGGTGGAAAAATAGAAGGAAGGTCATCACCACCACCAAGACTGTCAGTTTCTTCATGGGGCTGTCTGCTATATGATTCCAAATGGGTTGTCAGAGGAAGCGTAGTGTCAGGAGTCCTATCCTCACTTGTTGATATGTACCTGAAAATAAATCTTCTCAAAACTTTTACAATTTGTCCTAATGGAGTTTTTGGCACTTTAAGTCGTGTTTCCAACTGGTCTTCTATTGCTTCATCCAGTTTTTCTCGATATTCCACGGGTAATTTTTCCTCTGCCTTTTCAAAAAGTAACTCTTCTAGGTGTTCATATAATGCAACTATGTGGCACAGTTTTACAGAATCGGAAGGTTCTGGTAGAAGAGCTTTGGGAAACTGAGAGCCAACTACATTGTACCATTTGTCAGCATAACTAATCAATGGTGAAAATGGATGCTGGACAGTACTGTGAGGCCTCTGAAGCATACGCAGAATTATATCGAGGTGAAACAATAAACTGCGAGTATCACTGGGATTATTTGCATGTTTTTCTTGAATTCTGTTTGCTATATCAGCGGTTAAAGCTTGCTGAGGAACTGCCTTTTCTGCATGAACTAAAATACTGGTATAAGACTGAAGTTCCCTTGCATAGGAAAACAAAGGAAAACTATCGTTCAACAAAAGGAATGCTTTCCCTAAAACTAAGCGATTAGCCAGCTCCATTTCAATTTTCCCAAAATCATATTGTATATCATATCCCATTCCATATTCAGTGTTGTACTGTGAATACTTTAGTATGTCATCTTTCCATTCTTTCCAGTTGCATGCTATTATTTGGTCAGGTCTGGCTTCATGCAATGGGACAATAGACACTACAGCTGACAATTTACCTCTAACTAGAAAACTTACGGCGGTACATTTAGATGTGCCTGATTTCATTTGACTATAAACTGCCAATTCGGAAACTGTATCCAAAAATGCATTCTGCAATTTTGCTAATGCAGAGATAACTTTGAAAATAATGGAATGCTTTGTGGATGCCACACATTCTTGTAGTGATAGCTCGTCATGAAGAACAGGAAGTTCCTTAATCTCAGGGTCTATTTCTGATAACATTTTAACAAATGGATGGATTTTGTTATTCCATGATTTTATGAATGAGTTAAAAGATTCTGCAAGCGCATTTCGATCTTTATCAGTAATTTTCATGTCGTGCAAAATTTCTTTAACACTCTGTTTTGAATCTTTTCTTGTTACATGGTGACTTTTATGCTTCGTTATTTCTTTTAGCCAGATTAGTATTTGAGCAAGGGATTGGATAATGCAGAGCTTGTCTATATTTGAGAAGAAATAAGACAAGAATTGATGTTGTTCATTTTTTCCTTCGGATCTAAAAAGACCACACAAGGTATCCAAACTCTTTTCTGGTGTAATGCGGAAAAGTGAAGGTAAGTAATGGACACTTTCTTCCTCACTAAAGATTGGCAGTTCATCTATTAGTGATTCAAGCTTATTATTGTCTGGGCCATCCACTGATGCATATTCCCTAACTGTATGTAGTAGTAAGCGGTGCTTGTTAGCCACAATTTCGTTAACTTCTTGGGTAAACCAGGTTTCCCATTCAGTTTGTTCCTGGGGTGTGGAAAAATCTCTACCATCAACAAGTAACTGTTTTAATCGACATAGTATAACATGTAGCAATAAGCAGAGGCGATGATTTGGTAAACACAAAAGATTTGTCAAACTTTCCCAGCTAGACAAAAATCGTTTTTTGCACCAATCAACACCTGGGCCTTTGTCCTGTGTTACCTCATCAATATAAGCAATTGAATTAGTTGATGTGTAGCTTGCACCACACATAAGTGCACCATTTAGAAGTGCTGACAGAATATTATATGAAACTGTTGTCAGGCTGCACGGATATTTGTGCTTTGGGGTTGCAGTAGAAAATCCAGCAACTTGTGCTAATATTTCAGTATGGCTGCTGCCTCCAACATCTGCATGTTGAACATCATCTTCAAAATCACTATTGCATACACAGCATTGTCTTACACTCTTGCCAACAACAACCCTGTGCCAACATATACAGGTGTGTCTCTGGCATTTGGATTCCATGTCTAAGATTTCGATTTTCTTATATGAGAAACATGAAGGAATATAGCAATTTCTTAGTGAAGCTGGATCAAAAACTGCTCTTGCAAACAAACTTGGTTTTAAAAGCATATTGTCCTGGATATCACTGTAAGTAATCACTAGACATAAGAGGTGCACAAGTACTGAAGCCTTTTGCACTTCCTCATATGACGACACTGGAGATAACAAGAGTTCCTCTATGGCAAAAGATTCTTGCAATGTAAGGTTCTTCACAAGCTGCTGGAAATGAAAATTGTAATCATCTGCTATCAATGTGCTTAAATTTTGGTGTGCAAGCTTCTCAGTATCTTTCAGTTTTCTTTGAGCAGAAACAAGGTACACATTATCTACAAGTACTGCTGCAAGAGCCATTCTTCTTTGAGCATTGTTAGTGGATAGAAATGATTGCATTTCAAGATCATCACTTTGAAGTAGCTTTTGGTAAGCGATAAAAGCTTCATGATAAAAAGGTTCTCTCGAATGGATACGGTATACGAGTGGGTTACTTAATTCATCTTCAATTTTCCATGTTAAATTTTGCAAAGTTGGAAGTTTTCTCATATTTTCTGAGCAAATCTTCCTAATCTTGACAAAATTTCGATTCTTTCGCAGTGTTTTCAAGAAAAAATGAGTTACAGCTTCGTTTCTGCACTTTAGAAATGGCTCCATGGATGAGCAATCAAACAAGCTCGACACCTGTTGAAGATATCCAACGTGCTGATCCGTATCAATAAATGGAGTGGAACTGGTAAGAATTTTGGCCAAACATCTTACGTAACTTTTTAGGAATGCCACTGCAATAATTAATTTCATTGTTACAATGCGTCCTTCCTGTAAAACCTCCTGAGCTTTCTGAAGTAAGCACAAGAATTCTAACCCCGTTTCACAATCCAGAGTATTAATTGTGACTTCCTGCTGGAGGTGGTGATACATAGTTTTTTCTATTATATCACAAACAATAATGGCAAGAGGACTTTCAGCTCCAGTATTGCATGCAACAAAAGCATTTTCAAGCTTGGACATACTGACAAAGCTGTCAGTGTCTTCTTTATCATCCAGAAGATCAAAGTACGCTTGTGGGTCATTTGCTGTATCTTCTACTAATATCCTATCAACTACAGTACCAAAGTAAGTTAATTTTGCATCAGGGACTTCACCAGACACAATTCTGTTAAGAAATAGTTCAACAGCTGGACTCTCAGGATTAGCATCATAACAGCGTCCCAGAAATAGACAAACAAACTTCTGAGCTGCTTGCAGAGTTACAGGTTTATCCTGCACTAGACTATGGATAATTTCCATTACTTTCTTAAATAATATATTAGACTCAAGGGTATCTTCAGGTCCATTATCACTTTCAGCAATTTGAGAAAGTAATGTAGGATTTAGATCATATGGTATTAGGACATTAGTAGCAAAGTCATTACAAACTCGTAGAAAATGGAAAATCGGTGGGTAAGAGCTTACTTCTAGTGCCACAGACAAAACAAGGTTTATTTTGTGTTGCCACTGTTCAACACTACCACAAGCACTTGTGACATTTTCAGTTGGTAACATTTTTTGACAAACGACGGACACCAATGTGTCTTCTAATGTCCAATCATCTTTGTTTTCTTGCTCTCCATTTGGTTCTGTCAGCTGTGGTAAATGCATTTCATCATGTTTGTCAACTACTTGCGACAAAGGCATTCCATGGTCATCTTCTGTGTTTAGTGATAATAACAAATGGGTCTCAGAAGTCGTCTCACACAAATGCAAGTCATTTCTTAGTTCATCTGTGTCACCTGAATCAGCATATTTCTTTAATTCAGTTTCGTTGTCCTTCTCAAATTTAATTTCTGTAGTAGTGACATCAGTGCACAAGTTCCTTTCAATGTTTGTGTTTGAATTTTCGCTATGTGAATATACACTCTTGACAAGAGTTTCTTCTTCAAGACAGTTACAATTTGGGTCAACTTGACTGATTAGTTCATGTACATCAGTGCCAGATACTTCCTTGCAAACAGATATCAAATGTAATATTGAATACACACGATCCTTCCGAGCCCAGAAGCTAGTTATGAATCGAACAGCATGGATTCCATGTAAATCCTTATCAATTTGTTGCTGTGTACAGCTATGAGTAACAGCCCATTTTGTTGCAAGTGCACATTCTTCGAATTTCATAGGGTAAGACATTTTGGCTGTGACATACTGACAAAAATCATCCAAAAACTTGTTAATATTTTCACCACTTAAAATATGAAACAGCAATGGCACAGAATCTGTAAGAATATCACATATACAACATTGATGTTCAGCCATTTTGTCTGTCTTCAGCTCGTTATAATTATCCAAATTATCTGGATCACTTTTGTATGTGTTGTAACCTTCCAAAAACAAGTCATGAAATTCTTCGATTTTCTTAATAAACATTATGCTGAAAGGAAAACTCATGTCTAGAGGAACACCTTCAATTTGGTATGAACCAACTTCTTCTGGCAAGGGAACATCATCTATGTTAAAGTTATTTGGATCATCCCAAATTTGCTTCCATATCTCTTGCTGTGGAGTATCAAAATAGCTGAGCCATGCTGAAAAACTTTCAAGTCTGTAAACAATCATGACAAGCGGATCTAAAATTCTTTTACGTACATAACTTGTAAATGCAGAAAGTAATGTGGATGAACTTTTTAAAGCCATGCTGTCACTGGCTACTCTAACTTGCCATGTGTCGCCCTCAAATTCACTTGCATATTGGTGAACTTTATCTTGATTACCGATCCAGCTGAGTATTTTCTTGGAAATAGTAGTTGGCATGTCTGTTTTTGCAATATTTTCAAGTAGCTTGAGAACGTCCTCCTGTGACCTTGATTTACCAGCATATGAAATGCATTGAAATGCCCATATTAAACTGTCCTTTACTGCATCTTCAATTTTTACAATGTGCCCATTTTCTAGCACATCAGTAACAGATCTTCCCAAAACATTTGGTATTGAACACTTTGGTGTCTCTAAAGAATCCAATGTTACAAGACTCCATCCACTAAGAAAGTTAAATTGCCATCCATCATCACATGGTTCTCTATCAATGTGAATTATGATGCAGACATGTTTTACTTTACACATTTTTTCTATCTCAGGTAATTGCTGGAACTCACTGCAACAGTTGTCAATAAGCGCTTTTGCTAATAGCATGTGCAGTCCATCGAGTGATGGTTTACATTGCAGGATAAGCATTTCTTTATTGCTGTCAAACCAGAACTGACGAATTCTACTAGTAAGCTGCTTTTCAGATTTGAAATAACTCAATTTTTCAGTTTGGCAATAAACAACATCATGTAGTGTTTCCACTGTATCAAACATGATGTTAGTTCTTGTTTGAACAATGATCTTCACACCACGGTCTTCTGTTCTCTTGAAGCATTTTGTACCATTAGTAATATCAGAAGAAAGAGCATTCCTGATGAAGTTTTTAAGACCATCATGAAGAGGCAAATGAAAGTATTCCTGTTGCCAATGTTGCACTTCTTTCTCTTCAGCTAATTGTGATCTGGAAGCACGTAACATTGCATCTGGTGACATCAGCCACAAAAGGTCTGACTTGCATCTGTTCAACACATCCATTTTCTCTTCTTGAGTGATGTTCTCTACACCTAGCTCTTGCTGGGGGTAGTGGTGTAATACCAAGGAAGGCAGTGTGTCAACACAATAACCCACAATAGCATCTGCAACTCCAAACGTCCCTTTTAGTGCTTCAATTGTGCACATACTATATACCCAGGTATCTAACTCAGAAATCATGTCTTTCTGACTGTCTGTAAGGACATCAGCAAAGGTAAGTAACTGCTTTTCAAAACGGTTTAAAAATGGAGGATCTGAATAATCAACTTTGTTTTCATCTACAAGAACAATACACCTGAATTCTTCATGTACTTGGCACATTGGATTGCTGTATGGACCAAGGGCAATACGGCAATTTTTCTTTTTACCAACTACGGTATAGTTTTGATTTAGCATGTCATAAAGGCTGCCATAGATATTGTCAAGGTCCTTGAGAACAAGAATGACTCCACGTTCCATGCACAGAATAATGCGACTTAATATTCTGTAACTATAATCCTCTGAAAAGTCCTCTTCAAAACGGCTACCGAAAATAATTTCGTGTTCTCTTTCATGAAGGTTGATATAGTTCTCAAGAATTCCAAGTGCAGAGTCGCCATGTGTAATAAGCATGAGATGACGAGCAAGTTTGTCATTGATATTATCCTTCACCAAGCTTTTTACAGGAATGTACCTATCACATTTCTCAACTGGATCTATGTACTCCATGAATTTATTAACAATACCATGTGTTTCTGACTGTAACCCACCAAAATTTCTAAGCAGTCCTCTTTTCCACTGTTCAATGTTTACATTTCCTTGTACACTGCCTGCTTTGTTGCAAAGATATTTAATAAGAGAATAATAATCTCGCAGACCGTGGAAGTTACGATGTCTTTGGTTTTTCTGGTATTCATAATATGCAGTAGAAACAGCTTTTATGTCATCAGTAGACAAACGTTGTCGTTCTTGTGGTTGGCTTTCTGGTAACAGCCACATATTCTGACAAATCTTAATTGTGCTGATCGATATGGCAGTATCTTTAAGCTCTGCCTGATCTGGTTCTGGTCTAGACAAATGATTTGCTCTATTCATTTTTGCGGCATCAAGTGCCCAATTAGAAATTCCAACAACGGCAATGTCAGGATAATCTCCACCAGCTGGTTCTAAATAGCTGTGAAGAACTTTCAACGGGTTGAACTGGGATTGTTCTGCAAGACCAATTTCATCTAACAAAACAACAGGCAAGACATTGGTACCTGTGGTGGGATCTTTATAACGCCTTGCTTTCTCAAAGACTTTTATAATTCCCTCAGAGGTTGAAGACTCAGACCCTTGGTAAGAGACAACGAACAGTTGTGGCAACTTCTTAAAAAATGGATGCTTTGAATCTTCTCCTCGCAAATTACTTCTGATAAGCTGGACAGACAGTGATTTGCTGCAACCAGGCTTTCCTACCAAAAATATTGGAATTCTGTTCAGAATGCAAACTAAAATCACAAACACATTTTCACGCAGTGCTGTATTTTTTGCTGTGCTTTCTGGAAGATCCATTTTATTGAGAAGATCCTCTTGCTCTTTTCGAATGATTTCTCCAATGATGCGGTCACTTACATATTGGACACCATGAGACTGCATAATATTTGCCATTTCAGAATAGTATTGTCTTCTGGCTCGAGTTGTTGGAAGTCTCGAATGATAACAGTGTGCCAACCCCAAAATAATAGCATTGAGCTGAATTTCATCGTCAGACATGACTGTAGTGTCACAAACTGCTTTTAATGGTAAGTAGAATGTAGCAAACCATTCCATGGTAGTAATGCACCGATTGACATCACGAAGGCTAACACACCAAGAATTCCTATCATGGTCTCGAATATATTGCTGAGAAGATGCTAATAAGTCTATAAGCATTTCTTCTTTTTTAGCAAACCGATCTTTTGCCATTCGCAATATGTATGCTTTTTCATCTTCAATGCTTAAGAAGCCATAATCCCACAAATAGTCAATCATTGATTCTGGCAATGGGTTGACTCTGTACACAAGACGAGAAAATTCATCTTTGTGAGCTTTGCCTTCTAAACCTGCTGTTAATATTTGATCTTCATCTCGCAATCTGTAAGGATTACAAGCCGCAAGAAACACAACATTCGGCATGAGGGGCTTGCCAAGCAAGTACTTGTGGCAAAGAATTTCATTAACTAATCCCAAGTGATCGCAAGTGTTAATTTCATCTAGAAAGAGCCAGTAACTTTTATCAGGATTGGCTTTGGCCATGTTATTGACATTTTCAACATTGTTTAGAATATCTTCTTCTTGTATGCCAGCATGAAAGTTAAACACCTGTAAATGACACTGACATGTTTTAGCTAGGTACGATATAAGACTCGTTTTACCACAACCTGTTTCTCCCATAATGATGACTGGAACACCAGCTTTAATCCGCAAGAAAATCAAAGTCATCTTTAGTAGGTTATCTGGTGTCAGAGCATAATTTAGTGGAAGAGTACCTGACGGCAAAGGGTTACGACTGGCTCGTACCAATTTCTCCAATACATTTTGCAAGTCTGATTGCTTTAGAGCATTATAGTCAGGCAGATCAGTTTTAAGTTGACTTTTAAACAACTTCTTAAGGGGCTCAGGCACTCTTGAAGTTTTGCGATATAATGCAGATATAGTATTAAAGTCTTGTGTGTGAAATACCACCAACAGGTGGTTACTGTCATTCCAACGAATCATACCATCTGTTCTATCAACCATGGATGTAGCAGTCATGATCAATGATGAGGTTTTTATTAGGTCGACCACTTCAGACTGGGATTCTCTATAAGATTTCACAGAACGACTTGAGAACTCTTTGTAGACATTGACCAGCTCATTAACAACTGTGCTCCTTACAGCATTTGGTTCATCTCCATGGATATCTTTCAGAGTTTTGGTTCGAAAATAAGGACTTGTTGAAAACTTTCTTAGCTGATCAGCTAAAACATTCAGAAATACTTCAACTACACTAAATGTCATATCATCTCCCATAGATAAGTGGTTTTGCAGTAACTTTTTACACGTGTCTGGACAAATTGGCTTAAAGGCATGGCTTCCAACAAGGTAAATATCTTTTGAATCAATTTTGGCATTTTCAATGGCATCAAGGTACTGACAAACAACTTGAACTGGACTTAATATTTCTTGTGAAACAATGTAGTTGTCATAGTTTTGCCATTCAATATGTTTTCTCTTGAAACAAGTGCACGTGACCAAATTATCTTTAAGCCAGTTGTTCAAGGTGTTTGCTATTTCAACAACAATACACTGTGTTGGTAGATGGAAAATTGTGGTACCTGCAGAAACCATTTTCAAGACAATCATCTCAAACAAAAACATGTCCAGTTTCAGTGGATCATCTACTTCAGCAATATCTAGATGCAAAAGACATGTCTCAGTGATTCTCGATTTCTGTAACCGATTTATGACTGCAAATTTGTCAAACGGCCCACTAATAGGAAATCGAATGAGTTCTTTTTTATATTCACTGGCTGTTTGGCAAGCTTGTTCACTTTTTCCTAGACCTGGGTGTGAAGAAGTTACAGTTGTCACCTCCGGGCAAACACTTCTTAAGCATGATTCCAGCGTCCCTTCAAGCATGGCATGTATTTTATGAGTATTATCTGAAAATCGGTCAAGTATGGGATGAGTAGCAGAGCCTCTACAAACAATGCTTAAAAGGAAATTCCTTGGACGACCTTGTGATTCCTCGTATATTTTTGTTATCTCATCAACCAATCCAAATTGTAGGTCATTGCTTAACAATTCTACATTAGCTATGCAGAATAAGCTCTTCTGGTTACCTTTTGGTTGAAGAGTACAACGTTGCAGAAGAAGATGAATTGCTTCCCAAGAAGTGCTGGTTGAACAAAAAAGTAATTGGTAGGCTTTTGGATAGCACTGAGTAGTTGCAGCATATAATTTTAAAATTGTGGCTATTGAAAATGGGCTTCCATGGTCCAAATGGATCACAAAGAGTTCTCCAGGCTTTACCACTTGCCTAACATCTGTTTCATTTTTAGGCAAAACAAGTGGTTTATAAACATTAGGACGTTTACTCATCAGATGATTAAGTCTTTCTCCAACAAGCTGAAGTTTGTCTGTAATAGGCGGCACAAATGTATTAGTGACATCATTCAAGCAAATTGTTGGATCAATAAATCGTAAGATAGACAGAGCTCTTTCCTGGTTCAATTTTTTTTGGCAGGTAAAGAAATCATATAAGGCCCATATCTGGTCAGAGTAAACAAAATTCAAGAAGTAATACTGTAACCTAGCATCTTCAAGAATTTTTATCCAATTCTTCTTGTCGGTACGCAGTTTCTTCGAAAGTTGTTTAAGGTCGGCTAGATCTGCAACTGTTTCATTGTACTCTCTATAATCAAAATGTCCTAGAGTATGTAATTCTGTGCAAGTCTGAACAATTTTTTGAACAGTCTCTGAAACTTCAATGAACTTGGACAATGCAAGCTTCAACTCTTCTTCTCTGTCTTTGTTGATGATAAGCAAGGCACGGCTTCTTAGATCATTTAGATCATTCAATGAAAAGGTTTGGCTTGCTTCTTTTTGTGAGTAACTTGCAGAGACTTTGCACTTGCCCTCACTGAGACTAAATCTGTAAACTCCACATTGTAAAAGGCTCTGAATGATTTCTTTCGTCAATTCACCACGATTAGCTACACTTGCATATAAAGCTTTCAATGCATGAAACTGATCAGTGCAACTTTTTAGCTTCATGTTTATATCTTTTGATGTAGGTTCACTACATTTAGCTCGCAACTGCTGAAGAAATTCTTCAACATAAACTGTTTCATCACCATTAGTCATTAGGATCAATGTCTGGACAAATCTTTTCACTTCAATAAGATGTGATACTTCAGCCTCTCTGACAAATGATTCCGAGTGTTCTTCCACCGCATCAATGAGATTTCTGAAATCTTCATCAATGTTGTCTCTTAGAAATTTCAGCAAATTTTTTGACCTAGTAAGTTCAGAGATAACTTCCCACATATGAGCATCTATACCAAGCAGCCTCAATTTTTCGACGCCTCGACTAAGCTGGAATAAGGTGATGTCATCTGTATTTTCACATTCAAGAACTAAATTGATAGCTCTAGAACATTCATCATCATCTTTAGTCTTCAAATGGAATGTTTTCAATAATTCCCTCAGATCTCTTGCTTCCTGAGTCTTATGTGGGAACTCTTGATAGCTAACAAATGCTTCAGTAACAATCTGAGGAAGTGTGGAATTCTGGTAATGGCCAATTATACCAAGTTCTTTCTGTATGTCGCTATTTCCAAACAAAATTGCAACCTCTTTAACTGGTATATCCTGTTCATTGAAAAAGGGTTGTATTCTTTCAAGAAAATCAGTCAGTACATCAGTAGCTAAAAGCTTCACTAGCCACACTACGGATAGTTTAACAGGATCAGAGGGAGCAATTTCAACCTTTTGGGAACTATTGCCAAGCAGAGTAACATTATATTGTGTAACATTTGCACTATCTGTACTATCGTGAGCAAATGGCAAACTTTCTTCAAACTTAGTTTCTCCCAGATCAAGATGTTTAAAATAATTCATGCAATATGTAATAAAAACTTCTGACTTGCCAATCGGACATAATTTTTTAATATGTTCAATGATTGTAGCTGCTGGCCCCCATTTGTTTGCATCTATCACCATCAAGGAATATTCAGTTGTTAACTGAGAATATCTCTCTTGAACAAGATTTTTTAACATGTCCAAATCTATGAGGCTCATAGTTTCGAAAATGCAACGATAACATGCCAGGAATTCTTTTAATTTGTCAGTTATATATACAGCTTTGTCAACTTCAGACTTCATATTCGTGAAAGCTGAACTCCAGTTGGTACCATACACTAAGCACATGAGTAGATCACACTTTTCAAATCCCGTGGTCTCGATGCTCTTGATAAGATCTTTCGCTAACGGTACAGCAATTTGCTGGTTCAAAATGCATTCACAAGTCTTAACTAAAAAGGCCTTTACCTGTTCTGATGCATGGTGTTCTCTTATCTCGCTTGCAAATATCCCTTCAGCGCAGAAAACGTGTTGCCAGAACTGCCACTTCTTTAAGATGGATTGCAGATCTTCCTGATAATCCGGATGTAGTAAGTTGAAAGATGCAGGCATTTTTATTCTGTCCAAAAGTGTTTTGAAGAGTCTCATTGCCATACTGAAATTAGCATAATTTAGATTAATATATTACAAGAATGGAAATAAAAATGTGCCAATTTGTTGCCAGTTTTCAAGATTTAAATGCAATCAGACAATTGTTACCTACCTGGCACAATACAGCACAATGCTGAATGTGTTGTCTATAGCTAGTAAATGTATAACCTGAATCTGCATAGCGATTATTTATCTGTGAGCGATTATCACCTTAAACATATTATATCCATTTCATGTAATAATTTGCAAAATGCTCAAGTTTCCTGTGTTTAGGTGACCTACAGTTGCCATGCAAATAAATGTACCAGCAGCACTCATTGTAATATCAATACACCATTTACATGCACGTGGTGGAGCCACCAGTCTCAGACCCAAATGTTCCCAGCATGTCGCATTTTGTGAATGAACAATGACATATAGTTCTGCATGCGCTCGCACGATTCATTCTTCCTTCACATGCTGATCCAAAACCAAAAAATTCGTTGATCTAAGAAATACCCTTCTTTTTGTGAGCATATCAATACATAAAACAACTAATATTTTTTTACTTCAATTGTTAAATTTTCACCCTTAAAGCTTTAAAGCTACAGTCAGATTTTAAAAAACAAGTATTGTATATAATTAAAGGAAGCTAGGATCAAAAGGGTCTGAGCGTGGCACCCTCCGTGCATGCAAATAGTCTATTTAGTTTAGAGTGCAAATATAGTTATAAGATTTACATGTATATAAAAATATTTCTATGCTTGTTATCATACCTGAGTTCCTTATCAGAGTAATATACACAACAATTACAGCCATAGCAGTGACTTTATGGGAGCTATCCCAATACACAATGAGTTTTTAATTGTTTCTATTTGGAAGATCATGTACAAAGTCTGCTCAGTGGATTGTAATTTTGTGAGGTTGTTAGTTCTTGCTTTGCATACTGCAACAACTAGACATTTGCAATGTCAGATGCCCATCTCATCCCTAGAATGTTCTAGGTTGTATGTGATATGAAGCCATGGTGGGTAGGCACTTTTTGAAGTAGTTGCTTTAAGTCTTACATATGTAAAGCGAAGTATTGTATACAATAAATGGACCATCATTTGACACAATTTTCAATCTAAAATGTTACCTAGCCTAATACAAACAAGCACCTCTTGTTTTGTGTGAATACACTTTTGAAAAATCTAGTCAGTGCTGTACCTTTCTGGTATACAGCGCAACCTGGCATGCCCTCTTGGGAACAAACATGGTCACCAGTTGGCCGTATTGGAAGTAATCAAAGTCAAAATTACGACCTGCACTTCAACCTGCATTTACCCTGTACCAAATATGAAGCAGATGAGGTAAAAATTGAAGCTGTTATCGCGAGAAAAAGAAAATGTTACGGATAACGACAATGATGATGATGACGCATAGCCTATCACTATATGCCCATGCACTATGTGCGATTTGTATAAAAGCTGTAGGTATATTAACTTTCACAGTGTCTCAGTCAGTACACTTTACTACTAAGAGCTCAACATCTAAATGTAACTGATTCAGAAATATTACCACACCAACAAATATACTTACCTACTGTTGAAAGCTTCGAATTTAAGCGATATTGAAGTCAGGGAATGTTTCGAATTTGTCATAATTTCAATCAGATGTTCTTCAAACTTCTGTTGAATTTCAGCAGCTGCCTTTTCCATTTCATCTAGTTGAGGAATGAGAACCAACGCAGAGTAATATTTTGCCAAGAATGTTTTTGTTTTGTTATCAATGATGCTTCCAAGTTTTACATCATGCTGAACACAAGGACAACTCAAAATACCAAGAAGATTGGTATATATGGCAAGAATTTCTTGAACTTTTTTTACTGATTGCAAGCTTCCATAGCTTACACGTTCCAATAGTGCGTCGTACCATACTGTAGCCACAGATGTGATATGTACTGGGACTTCTTTGGGTAAAGTCTGTAATAGTTTAAAACACAAATAGTGCACATTATCGTTTCTTGATCTTGCAAGGGCAGATAAAAGGTCCCTAAGATAATCTTCTTTGTCAAGGTTAAACAGGTGTCTGTCAAATGACAATTTTTCTATTAGCTCGACATCATGCTGTTCCAATATTGATTGCCTTGTAGTTGATCTGCTGAGAGCTGTCACAATTGCTTCTGAAAACCATTTATTAACTTGGCAATCAGCCATCAGAGCTTGATCACTGGTTATCAGACACCATAGGTCAAAAATTTTGTTAATCTGACTACTGCACTTTTCTAATTCGCCCCTTAATGTTGCCAGAGCAGCTGCTACACAGTTATTATTAAAGTATTCAGAAAGCTCAGCATCTAATGTACTAGTTTGCAGTAGAGTTTTTTTTACCCAGATAAACAGCTTTACTGGTTTTATCTGTAAAACTATATCTAAGATTTCCTTTGACATGTGACATCTACTTTGGATCAGCACAAAATTCCATTTATTGATGGCTGAATTGAAATCATCATCTGTCACAACCAGTTTCTTCATTTCCACCTCAAACTTTTGTATGAATCTAGAATGAGCAGTTTCAACTAGTCCTTGTATCAAATCCTCTGCAACTTTCCCTCTTAGTGACGACAAGCTGTTTTCAATTTCAAGTAGTGTTTTTGTACAACTAACTACTTTCAAAATATCAATTAACAGTTCTGCAGCTTCTGGATATCTTGGTAAGTAATTGCATAAATGCAAAATTACTGGGGTCAAAGTAGGAAATGATTGATCAAGCTGTATGCTAGCACATCCAGTGTATATCTTTTTGATTTCTGACAAATTGCACAGTGGAAAAATATACTGTAGCACGTCTTCACGGTAGAAAGTTTCCTTACTGTTGGCATGCCTGTGAATTCGAGGTATAACTTTAATGAAGGCAGCAAAGCTTGAGCTAAGAACATCTCCTTTCTCTACATATTGTAGACTTTCCAATAACCATTTGCATGCAGATTCGGATATATTATAGTTAAAAATATCTTTATGGTTGATCACTAAATTTCCTATAGCTACTGTCAGAAAGATTCCTGCTGTTTTAGCATCACATAAATTGTTCTTGTTTTCAAAAATACTTTGCACTGCACATAAGAAAGTCTTGACTTCTGAATAGTCGTGATATGTGTCTGGAAATTTCATGTGCTCTCTTTCAACCAAGTATTCCTTAAGTGATGATTTGTTAACCACCATTGCCATAAATTTTACATGATGATATTTGCCAATAAAAAGATGATTTCTCTCTTCCCATTTCTGCAACTTTTTAGGCATTGATATATCCCTTTGAGCAATTACTCCTGATTCAGCATTGCACTCTCTAAATGTTTCTTCCAAAACAGATTCTGTTTCACTGTATTGAAGTGTTGTTATAATATCTGTAAGCTTTTTTAATGCTCCTTTAGGATGTCGTGTTTTATATTTGTATAATATCGTTTTTCCTTCTGGCAGATAAAGCTCTTCTGAAATCCACATACAGTCATAATTATGGGATTTATGGAGTTCAAGCTTTTTCAGTTCAGGTTGGTCACTTTCAATAGACATCTTTACAACTTGTCCATACTTGTCTGTAATATTCTTTGGTACATAAAACATAAATCTTTTCTTGTAAACCTTCAAACAAAGTAGAAGTATTTTATTAATGGCTCAAGATACATTGTAGAACTGTTATTTAACTTTAACTTCTCTTACATAGAAAGTATTACATTGCTTTATAGGTTATACAGGTGACACAAAAGCTCTTTTTTGTTACTTTAATTGTGAGATCTAGCATACTTATTTCAAAACTGTTTTCAACTTGATTTAATCTGCTTTCCTCTCCATAGTTAATTTCATCAGGTGCAATATTTATCTATGAGGTCTACTAACATGCATAATAGCTAATAGTAGGAATAAAACAATATCTCATGGGAAAAACTTTTTCTTAAAATTATGGTCTTCTAATGAAGCTAGTAGTAAACAATTTAACGATGCTTTTGGCCTTGTGATTTATTTACATTTATGGCAATCATTATATCTGATTTTTTCCATAATTTTTTTGTACACTATCAATTGTTTCATCTTAGAAACATGATAAGAATTGTGTAGCTTTTGATACAGTTGGTCACGATTAATTACACAAATTGTATAGCTTTTGATACAGTTGGTCACGATTAATTCCATGTTATCATGCGCTATATGGCTAAGTGAAAATAGCACAATTGTTTATATTTATTATGCTTTCCACTGACACATAATTTGTTGGAGCAAAGATTAAAATGAAATTTTAGTCATCACAAAAATACAAACCTTTCTTTCAAATTGCATGATAACTTGATTTAAATTATTAAATAATGAAATGAGACTACACTGATGGAGCCGACTTGGCCCTTACTGTGGCTCAACAAACTTTTTATCAAGCGCAGAGGTGATGTATTCACCCGTCCGTTTGTTTGTCAAAAAGTTATAGACGGATTTGAATGCAATTTGGTAGATGGGTCGGGTATGTCACAATTTAAGGACAGATTGGTTAGATTTTAGTGAAGACCAGAATCATCAAAGTAACTACACACATTTTCCAGATGTATATAATTATCTACTTACTAGGGATGTAAAAAGTGGATCATTTAGCGCCGACAGGATATGGAACCTGTTCAGAGGCTTTTGTGTAGGACTGAGACATTCCAAGATATATCCATAAGACCCGGTGAACGTATGCACTCTACTGTGTCAGAAGCTTGACTGCTATGACAGTGAAATCAGAAAATTCTTGATGAATATTTAAGAAGCAGTTGGCTGGTATCGAACTTCAGGGCAAACAGATTTTAATGCGTTTCCTGCTATGTGACTTACTTGTCTATATGAGAAAAAAACAGTATTTACCACCAGGAGTCTCAGAGTATAAAACCCGTATGTAATGTCATGATGAGCCGCTATTTAAAGATTAATTTTTTCTCCTGCTTGCCAGGATAATTGTCAGGATATCGGTGCAATTTGTTACTTGGACTCTTTGTATGGGAGAAATTAATTTAAATTTTCGAATATTTGAGAACTGTATTTTGGAACACTCTGCTAATAAATTTATTCAAAATGGCGGCTATATGTGTGTCATTTCTGCTGTGGTTGAAGATTTTGGTGCCAAATATGTGTCAAGAATTTCATGTATGCTCTGATGGTGAACCATGAGGGATACTTTACTGCATGTGGGCTACCGATCTAGCCAACATTCTACATCTGGTCACGTGATCTGGTCCTAGTTAACACGATTATATAACCAGCCACTATGTAAACACATTGTGGTTTCACTCTGAATAGGCTTCTATAATTGCCCTCAATTATTGTTAGCTTCAGCTCAGCGGTTTTCTAACCAGTGCCATAAACTCGTTTTTTGTTCAACACATTAAACACAATTTGGAGAACAGATTTTTTTTTTTTACAAAAAAAGATGGTGTAATAAACTGCGTTTGGTTTCTTTACGACAAGAAATAAGAAAGTTACCGGGTCTCCGCAGAGTTCTGGTTGTCGCTTATGTAAAGGG